>JAUBNY010000201.1:125306-150749 GCA_032275445.1 Crypturellus soui
GGCTCTGCTGCTCGGAGCTTCCAGATTCAGCTGAGAGCAGGAAAATGTGCGACACGCGAGGCCCACGCGCCCGGGAGGAGGGAGCGTCGGTCACGTCCCTGCTGCACCGGCGCTGGCCCAATGTCACCACCCAGCAGGGCCAAGGTGAATGTGCCAAATCTGAGTGTCAAGGGGGCATCATCCCCCCTAAAAGACCCTTGTGTCTTCACAGCGAGGGACAGGGCGGTAGTACCTCTATCAAGAGCACTGAAGCACATGATGGGGAAGCAACGTGTCGCATTCGGTCAGCCGAGCTGAGCAAAAAGCAGCAGGAAAAGCCGAGTCTCCCACGTCCCCGAGCAATGCAGCATCCCCAAGGCATGAGCCTGTACCGACGTCCTGCAAAACCAGAGTTAGACACAACCCCTGCGCTGCTCAGCACAGAGATGAGCACCGTAACGCCACGCTCTGAACAGGAATGGTTATTTTTTGCTTCAAAAATACAGATAGAGAGACATAGAAGAGAACTGAAAGGAAAGGACGATCTCTCGGATCCCAGGAGGGCTCTGGATGGGCTTTCTCGGAGGCTCCCGGTGCCTTTGCCCTGGAGAGGCAGCACCCTCTGCTGCCACCTCGGAGCAAACCAGATTTTGCTATAAAACCGGCTGGACTTAGCTGACATTTCCCTGGGGATTTCCAGGGAGTTTTGCGGTCGCCTGGATTCAGTCATGTGCGCGATGCCTCTCATGTTAGCTAAGGCTGCTGAATTTTCAAATTTAACTGAGAAATCCACTAACTTTTAACACCCCTTTAATCAACTGCTTGTGATGCCAGAACACGAGGCAATGCGTGATCAGAGGACTTCTTAGATGCAAAAGGCTGGCAACATAACACTGCAATAAATAATTCCTCCTAGGAGCATGGAAAACAGATTTTAGGGTGCTCAAATCTGACCTGAAACACACCCACCCAGGAAATGGGTTTCCCGTGGTCACGCAGAGTAAATTTATCTGCCTTTTGACAGAAAACCTCAGAAGAGTTAAGTGTAACGAGGAGCTTAGCCAAGTGAGCTCAAATGGTAAAATTTTCACAACAGAGCAGCACCTTCCTGCTTCTGACCCTACAGACTTCTTTGGAGTCTCAGATTTCATTGCCCACACATGGTTTCACCTGCTGATCAGTCAAATTAACAAAATACCAAAAAGAAAAATGAAAAATTAAGTATTTAGGACTTGTGCATAGTGCTTTTTTAGTATTAGATGAAGGCAGAAGCTGACTAAAAAGAAGGTTAATAAATATCCACAAAGTAAAGCCAGCTTCACCTTGCTCTTGTTTTCAAACAGGCAGATGTGCTCTGGTTTCCAGGCGCAGCGCACGGAGTCTTTATGCAACCTGTGACGAGGATATAAAGCTCCTCCTAAACGAGTGGGCAGAGTGTTCCCTCTTCCTGGTGCTGGTAAATGACTAGATGCGGTCCAGGACAACAGAAAGTGTCTTTGTGTGTCCAAATCCTTATGCTTGGAAAGTGGACATATGATCAATAAAACACCCTAAGTTAGGCCTTTTTCCTACACTGAAATGCCTGTCAGCAAAAGGACAACTTGAAACTTAACTATGAGGAGTGAGAGAAAAACAAATTTATCACTCGTATGGCTACGAGCCACATCTCTGAGTGCTTCTGGAAGCAAAATTAAAACTCAAAAGCTATTCCCTAAAACGTCTCAAGGAGTGATCCAGGCTTTCATCAGTCCCAACATAAAAATAAACCGAAAAAGAACAGTCAGGGCCAAGGTTAAACTTTTTCACTCTGTTTTGTTGCAGTTCCCCATTTCATTTCAGGGTTTTTCTCACACAAGGACTAGTCTATCGAAAAAAGGGTTTTTACAGACCCCCGATTGCCTGTTTCCAGTGCCATCTTAAGTAATAAACAGAGCAGGTGATTTATCTCAATGGAAGCCAGGTAACAAATCCGCTTGGAAAACTCCCCGGTGGGACACAAAGCAAACAGGAATCTCGACCCAGCCTAGTGGCTCATCAGGAACACGCTGGAGCTGCCGGCAAACAGGCTCCATAAACTGCAACAGGACGAAAGCCTCTTGTTTTCACTTACCTGCTCAAGAAACTGAGCCACGGGGTGATGCAGCAGGTGTGGATTAACAGGGGAATTTGGGGGAAGATCCCAAGTTCTCCTTCTGCTCCGTGCCCACGTGCTGCAGGTGCCTGGCCGTGCTGTTGCCCACCGCTCAAGCTGAGGCTGGGATTGCCTTCATTTACATCCCAAATACCCTGCACAGATATCCCCTTCTTGCAGCCCCAATATCCTGCCCAGATATTCCCTTCAGCAGTGAACCATTCCCCATGGATTCCCCTGCAGGACACTCAGCAGCTGCCCGAGTTGGACAATGAATCACTGGCCGAGCTAGGAACAGAGCCCAAGAATTCTGGAGGGAAAAAGACGTGGGCTGGAGTTTGGATCAGAACTAAGGAGCTTAACTAGTGTCCCACTTTAGAAATTCGTGCTACAGGAAAGCGGGGCTTGTAACTGTCCCCAGCACGGGTTCTACATCACGCTGAAACGCATCAGGCCTCCCCAAATGCCTCACATCATAACCCAGGACATGAAGCAGCCAGGGGCTTCCCAGTGCTGCATTTGTGTCTAACCTGCTGGTCAGAGGACAGGAGAAGCAGGAGGTTCGCGCAGCTGAGGTTAATTCACGGATCACGGACTCCTGGAAACAAAATCAACGCTGGTGCTGGTGCCACAGGAGGAATCAGACCTTCAGCTCACTGCAGAAATGACAGGTCACTGGAGGGGGATCATGGCTGTGATTTGCCTGCAGAAAACTACCCAAAGTTAGAACAATTTGGACAAATTGCCTGGTGAAAGGAGCTGACAGGCATCCTCATCCCTTGCCCTCCCACACAATTTCTTCCTCCACTCCTTTGCATACCTGTTACTATGCTACAGGTCTAGCTCAGTTCAGGCTCCTCATTAACCACCACCCAGAAATGTTTCCTAAGGAAAAGCCTCCTGCTCTCACCAGCACCCACCCAGGCACCAAGGGAATTAAATGCAAAGAAAATTAAAAGTATCATCACTTCACTCTGCTCAAACTGCTGCCTTTTAACCACTCCCACTGAATTTAGCCAGGCTAGAAGCATTCTGCTTTTAAAGATATACTGCTTTTAAAGATATACAGCTCAGTTATCTATTGTTTTATATAACCCCATGCATTTAGTCTTTCTCTCATCAATTTATACAGATAACAGATAATCCAGCTTCAGAAGCCTCCCCTTTCTTTGCTTCCTACTAGGCACATACAATGCAAGATTATTATAATTTACAGGTTCTGTGCCTATCTGTGCAAAGCAAGAGCAAATTCAGCAGTATTTTACCACTCTTTAGCACACAATTTGGTGAAGGGAGTCAAGTCGTAGCCTTTTCCAGCTTAACAGTTTTTAATTCAATTTTTTTTCACTGTAGAGAGCCTGGCAGAGTCTTTGGGATCTATACACTTCCTGGGGATGTTTTCTTTTCCTTTTGTTTCTCCCTTTTGCTACACCTCTGCTGTCATGCCAGGCTTGGGGCTGAGTGTTTTCTTGTGGTGTGTGGGCAGGAGCCCAGCGGACGGTGGCGGGGAAGCAGAAATTACAGGGGACGCTCTCAAAAATAGCATTGCTTTTCCCCTTGTCTGCGAGCTGGGCAGAAAGGTGGGTGTTCTGGTTCTTTCCACAGTTTTGGAACAACAGGAGAGAGGAGTTACTGGCAGATGAACTGCTTCACGCAGGTTTAAACTGAGCTCAGAGTTACACAGCAATCACAATAGAAACGACTGAAGTAATACTACATATTTAGCTTCCTCTCCTTCCTGCTTCCCTGTTGTGCCTTTTCCTCTAGTGTTCTTTATAGGAATATCACCCGTCTGTTCCTTCCCTGCAGATCCTCAGCGTGGCCACAACATTCCCACATCCTGCCCCAATCCATTACATCAAAAAGGAAGAGCCAGCAGAACTGGCCGTGCTGCGCTGGGCAAGGGAACAGCAGGCGCACGGCAGCTCCTGGAGACACACAGAGTGTCTCCTTGGCACGGAAACACAAGTCCTGCCAAACTCACCCGTTGGCCTCATTATGGTGAGCTCTTAGGCACCAGGATTGCAGGAGGGTGGAAAAAAACTGCGAGAAGGAAGGGTCTCGTGTTCTGCCTCAAGATGTGAGAGATGGAGATGTTTAAATCCAGTCAGTGAAGTGATACAGAGCACTCCCTATAAACACGGTACTAGCACAGCTGAGGGCAGCACAATTAAACGTAGGGTTAAGACAAAGGTGGCAGTGAGGGCCCAGTGCCTGTTGACTATGTCCAGGTTCCTTCATTACTGATCATTAAGAACTAAAATTCCTGTTGCTAAGAAATCTTTAGAGTTCTGTGCTAGGGTTTATTTGATCTTGTATAGGTTGCTGTCCAGCAAACCATTCAGCCAGGTCACCAATGTGCTTAAAATCATACACATTCTAATGTGCTTGGTCAAGGCTAAAGACAAATATTTTATAAATGAGAAAAAGAGGGGAACAAGACTATAAATCTATGAAGTTATTTCTGAGAGGAAGGGTTGCTTTTTGGTTAAGCATCCCGATTTTCCAGGTGGGCTTCAAAGTGCCCGTACAGTATATAACACCTGCAAGGTTGCAGTTGCTAGGAATAAATTGGGAGTGACACGGCTCATCCCCTGGTTACCCAGGGACAGTTTTGGTTGTGTGTGTGACTCCTTACCTCACTGCTGGCTGCATTACCAATGTGCCTGGAGGTCTCTGTCAAGCGTGGGACCTCATCGTGTTCAGAATCGGGATACACAGAGGCAGTCACTGCTGCAGAGCAGCTTGCAATTTAAATAGGCTAAACAGAATAAGGGCTGGAGTAAAACAAAAGCCTAGAGCTGGGAAGTGACAGGTTTTTCTCCATAATAAGCTCAGTCACTTTTAGAGTAACTCCTTCCTTCTTGCAAGGGTTTTAGGTTGACAGATGCTATCCCCATTTTGTTATCCATGCTCAAATTGGCAGTGTCTGGCAACATCACATATATTCCTCATGGCAGGCTCTGGTGTATGATCAGTTCTAGAGTGAACAACACAGAATATTTCCAAAACATCCAAACTAAAGCCTGCTGCAGTCACAATCCTTATGTCAGACACAAAGAGAGGTTCAGTTTTGTCCCTTGCAACACAGACAGGCAGCATCTCTTAACTAGAGAGCCAGAAGAGCAGATCTGACTGAAAAAAATAACAGGAAGGCACAGACTTGAGCAGAGAACATGCTTTATTGAGAAGTAGATACAAGAATAGCACATTCTACCACATCATGGGAACAGGGTTTAGCTTCTGCACAAGAATGGCCTTCTTGCCTACTCCACAAGAGATCTACTTCAGTGGATAGTTTCATGAGTCTCTGGAGTTAGTACAGGAGCAAAGGGCAGATGACAGCAAAACTCAGCAATGCCCACAAAGTACACACCATGTACTGATGACCTGTTTTTTTTAGGGAGGCAGAGAAAGGCAGAGACAACCATCAGAAGGGCCATGGAGAACTCTTCCACATTAGGATGGGTCAGTGGTTAACAGCAAATGGCTCCTACCTACCAGTAACACTGCAAGGGCTTCTTTTCAGACACCAGTCAGTGAGAAAGCATTGAAAGGGCAGCGCTCTATGACGCTGCCCTTAGCTACTCCAAGATTGTCCCCACTTTTCATCACACTGGAGCCATCTAGGAGACTTGTGGAACAAGGACAGTGGTTATATTTGAAAGCCATTGTATGATGGTTTCTTCTGGTGGTGCTGATGGGAGAGAGGAAGTAAGAGCTTTTTTTGTTTGTTTGTTTTACAGAGACAAACAAGGATGCACTGTCAGAGAAGCAAACCATCCACACAGCTACCTGGAGCTGCCACGATGCACAGAACGAGCACTATAGGCAATCCAACAACTGATGATATTTGCATTACAGGGTTTCTGTGGCTGTTTGGACAAGGAGAGCACAAATGAATGTGAAATTAATATTTCTCTCTTCAGTATAGAGAAAAAAATCCTATCCAATAGAAAGAGACCTACAACTCAAGGAAGACTGCTCTGAGAAAAACCTTTAAGGTAAAATATACTGAACAAACTGGTTTTGTGTGAAAAAAGCAGCCACCAACTCCAACAGATAAACTAGAAAACCAATAATGTATAGTCAAAGCGGTCTCTCTAAAAGATGTGGAACAATACCTGCTCCAGGAGAGCTTATAAGAAATTCTATGAAATACAGTTCTATGAAATACCTCAGACTACAATGTTCTCATACGCTTAGCCTTGACTCCTCCAGGGTAACACTAACACCACACCACTCAGGCACAAGTAGGCAAGCTTCTGACTGCACAATATTAAGTATGTGAAGACCAGCTATAGTATATGGAAATCACTGCTCGAAGAGGTGGCATGTAACCTTATTAAACTATTTGATACATGGAATGGAATAGCCCATCAGACAAGACTTGTGAAAAATGCTGAAGTCAGTGTAAGTTGTTGCTTGTTGGGAAATCAGACTCTCCCCAAACGAGCATTTTTAGACCTTGTTCAAAAGCCACAGAAGTTATCCATTACATAGAAGGAGCCTGAAGGAAGAAACAACCAGATTATAGACACAACACAACCTCATTGGAATAAGAGCATGAGGGTAAGACCAGTGACTGGACAGGTACAGTACCAGATATCAGAACTCCTTGGGCCAGCGCTGCTAGGAGCATCGTTTGGGTCCTATACAGATCCAATCCTTGCAACCTCATTGAGGCCGAAACATCAAGTTCCTCAGAACCAGCGTCTGTGGTGTGCACAAAAGATCGGGGCCAGAACAGTACCAAGGGGAACGGATCTTTCGGGACGGGTACTGTACCAGCCAATCACAACAGCAACAGACACGACAGAGATCCCTAGGGTGCTTCCTACTGCTGGGGTTCACTGGCTTCAGGAGTGACAGGTAGTTAAGTTCCCTTAGGAGGGGTCCATTTCAAACAGCTGGGATCCATGATCTTATTGCTGTTGGATCTTTTTGCCTCTTTGGCTATCCACTCATCAATCAGATCCTGGGGAAAAGAGCATGAAAGGGAAGGTTAAAACAAGTGATCTACGATAGAGAATTATCTGTGGTAAAAGACCAAACATCTAAGTCCACAAATCCACAAAGCTGACTGGCCTGTTTGCTTAGCATGATAATAACATCTGTTCCACATTGCTTCCAATGGAAACACTTCCAAAAATGATAAGGCTATTTTTAGTTACAAAGTCAAGTCTCAAGAAGGGCGAAATGAAAGACAGAAGTTATCATAGATTAGGGTATTTATACATTACATGCATTGTATGTAAGGAGGACACATGCAGGACTTAAGAGAGGATTCAGAGTCCAGCCCACTACTAGGTCATCCATTTGCCCTGTAAAGGGCAGTAAGTGGTGAGCAGAGCAGTAAGAACATTGATCCACTGCTCCCCTACAAGCCTCTCACAATGAGCAATATTATTCCACACATCAGAATAAGAAACACCAACCCAGACTATTTTCACAATAGTGAGGAATCAGGCTGGATGCCCAGATCATATTTTATCAGTTGATGCATTTCACTCCAAAATTACAGTGTTCTCCCACTAGAATCAAATAGCTGGAAAGCCCACCACAATGAAAATGAAATACTGATTTTGTTAAGTTCTCTTACCTCAAAAGCAACAGCTAAATATAAAGAAACAAAACGGTAAAAAGAGCCATCAAAAATCTTACCTGTCGTTTTAGGACAAGGTGTTTTCCCTTCCAGTACTTGAGCATCTGAAGTGCTTGTAATGTACTAACAATGTCGACCGGGTTCACTGCAGTCTCCTGGCTGATTTCTGCAACCACAAAAGTCCTTTGCAGTCACCCATATTTGTTAAGTTTTTAAACGACAAATTTTAGGCAATTCCCTTTATAACCATATCCACCAAATGCCTTGCAGATAGTAGGGTGGCACACACAGTATTGCTGTTGATGCCCAAATTGCACCCTGAACTGAAAGTCAGCCCAGGAGAAACACTGGGGAAAAAAAATCAGCTGAAACAGAACACTATAATGAATTAGCAAAGGTGCTTTTAGGATCGGAATTAATAGGGGGTAATCCTCTGAAGGAATACACAGCAGCTTCTGCAAAACTAGCTTAGTATCTCTAGGAAACACTGCATTCTTCTAGGTGCCGCACACACAGAAAATACTATTAGAAGAAATCTAAATAATTTTCCAAAGTGTTTGAAAAGCCTCTTGGTGTAACCATTTGTCTGCTTAAAATTAACATTCTTATTTATAAATGAAGTTCTTCCTCAGAATCTTCTCTGAAAAATCATTTTAAAAAGAAAACAGTACATATTTTCAAAGTTCAGCAAGCTGCCTTGTCTTTAATGGTGGCAGGTTTGGAAAGAAGGGAAACACCCAGCTGTAAGAATATGAACTATGAACTGAACTATGGCAGTACACAAACTCCTGCATTTGTATGTTCTTTCTTCTACAAGCAAGCTAAGCATGACCTGCCTCGGATTTGAAGAAAAAAGGTGCACAGAAGTGTTCCTCAACCCATTCACTAAAAGCTTCTTTAGCTTGAAGACAAACCTTTTATAGAGATCTCTTTTCCTTGGAAATTATGCAGGTAACGAAGGAGAACTTCCTTCCAGTAACTACGATAACTGATGAGACCTAAATCAGACAGAGGTCGTTCTGGAGATCCAACTTTTTCTTCTACTTTGGAAAGCAAATAGCCTGTAAGAAAAAGAAAACGGATTTATCTCTTCTGAAATAGTCTCTCCTGACTGTTACTTTCTTTAGCACATGCAGAAATTGGCTCTAATCAAAACTGATTAAGAGCCATCAGAGATATGTTACATTTCTGGGTGAAATTGTACATGTTGAACAGAAAATATTTCCAAAATATCAGTGTTCCAGGCAGTTCCGCAAAAGGAGCTCAAATTCTTCTTCTAATTAACTATTACCCAGCAATTCGTGGGCAATTAAAACGCAAACTGAAAGTACTGTTGACCTGCTAACTACTGACTGATTGAAGATGCATTTGAACAGAATGATGAGGGGTTAACGTGGGTATTTTACCTACATGTTTTCTCTACCTCACAGGTAGCAGTACAGCTGTATGAAGCATGTAAAAGACATTTACTCGCTTGGCTACTTCTGCCTGATCCTTAAAACACCAGTATGAGAAAACTGAAACACCTAAGACAGGGATTTCTGCCTCATTTCACAGCCATTATCAGCAGGTTTTGCTGCAGTTTTTATACTTACTGAAATCAATGAGCATTTTGCCATAACCTTGTCTCATATATTGAGGCATTGTCAGGATACAAGAAACGTTGTAGTTGAGGAAAGAATTCTTCTCCTAAAAACAAGGACACCGAGAAGATATCTTAACAGGTCTCGATTTGTGCAAGCAATGGGTGTATCATAATCCCGACAGACTGAACAAGCCTGTGCAACTGATATAATACAAGGTGAACGGAATAGGCATAGAAAAACCTGCCTAACAACTACCAAGTAACACGATCACCCTTCAGCTACCAACCTGCCATACTGTCTTCTACCCTAACGTTTTCCTTCCTCCAAATATTTTATTAAAAAAAAAGAATCATGGTGACTTCTACTTAAAGAATATATTTTTATTTATCATTATTTATTATTACTTTTGCCTACATTTAAGGAAACATTTCCTCTCCTACAGGCAGTAATTTATCTGAGCTGATTTGTTTTTTTGCTAGCAATGAGGAAAGATGCTACAGCAAATCACCTGCAACTGCTGAAACAAACGATATGAAACACTCACAAAGATCAGCTTTAAAACTTTGCCCTTCCTTAAACATAACAAATTCTGAGGTGGCAAAAATTCTGAATAATCTATGTCCTAAATCTCATTCCAGGGAAGTAATAGTAAGAAAACATATATTCTTTTTCAACTAACCTTGGAGAAATACCCTATCAGGTGACATCCAGTGTTGTCAGCTTCTGTCATGACATAGAAGAGGAAGGGCTCAACGTCATAATACAGAGTTTTATGGTCCAAGAAAAGTTTTGCCAGCAAACAGAGGTTTTGACAGTAGATCTAGAAGCAAAGAGAGAACATGGAATAGCTGTTTATTACATTGGAACATTCCTAAAGTGTACAAAAACAGATGGAAAATCAGAACAAAGTCCTGAACCACCCGAGACATAACATGCAGCCTTTCAGACAGAGCAGTTGTGTCAGGGAAAAATTCCATCTGTGATGAAGTTTGATAACCCTATGTATTAAACAGAAGAATTCTCAAAGATGGGAAATTAACTTTCTGACATGGATCTCTGAACGCCTGAGACATCACATACTCAGAGAAGGGGAACAGAAGGTTGAAAGAAAACAGGATCTCTGCTTGCTTGCACTGTATTTGTATTAATCTTATAATTCAAGGTCACCTGTACTGACTGGAAAAGACTCCTCCCAACATCTGACAGTGCAAAATTTAGCTGCTGAATTTGTTTGTTCTCGTCTCTGAGCCTTCAAGAGCAAACACAACTAGAGACAGGGCACAAGCACTGTGCACTAGTACTGAGCTCCCACTTGCAGCTAGGTGGGAGATAGGATGCAAGAATGAACAAAATAGATTCTAGAAACCTTTTAAAATTAGAGAAAGGCCATTCACATTCTGTTGTTCTACAGGGAAAGCAGAGCACTGCATGTGTGAAAGATGGAATCCACGTTCAGCGCTGGCCCATGACCATGGTTAGTTACCTTATTCTTTTTGCCATCGACTTCAAACACCGAAATGGAGCCTTTGCGGTAGATTTCATCACCTGGTGGGTGCTTCCACACACATTTTGCCTAAAGAGGAAAATAAAGTTAGGGTGACATTGCCTTTCAAAACTGCACGGAATATTCTCTCATTGTGTTAAAAAGACAACACCTTCAAGTGCACAACTCACCTAACATCTCCAGCCCCACATCAGGTTTTAAAGTTCAAGAATCGGATCTGCCCTAAGCCTTACCATGTGTCTACGCAGTATTGTCTGGCTCTTCATGTATTTGAGACAGAATTCGCACATGTAGAGACGTCCCAGCCGAGCATACTCCTCTGGGTAGGGAGAATGATACCAGGTATCCAGCTCGTAACGGCCAAACGCAATTGTTTTAATCATATTGCTGCCTTCTGTGATCTGGCCCTGGAGCCGCAATTTTTCCTGCAGAGGTACCACAAAACCCAGAAAACATTCAGATTGCTGAATAAAGACATGTGCTGTAAGCCATACAAGGAGTCAGAAGTCTCACCAAGTCCTCAGAAGCTCGCGCTTGTGCTCTTCGGAAAAGCTCTAGGTCATACTCGCTGGTCAGGTTTTCAAGTAGAGGTTCTCTAGTATTGCCATAAGTTTGTCTGTGCTCCTGAAGGAATAAAACAATTATTTTTTGCAGCTATGCTGCGAGTAAACTTGATTCTCACAGCTTTTGGCAGCTGAATGTTGCAGGATGTCTGGGAAAGCCAACACCTATTAATAGTCTCATTCCAGAGAAGAAAGAAAAAATAAAAACGCTTCTTTTACCATGTATTTTTCTTTTTGCTCCTTGCTTAGTCCTGAGTTCCTTTTCTTCCTGAGCTCAGCTACTTTCTCCTTGTACCGCAGCTGTCTCTCTGTTGGTGCCTAAAAGAAACCAGAGGTGGAAGTCTTCGGTAGGTGGAAAATTTGGGTAGGTTTCACCTACTTCAAAACTACCTATTCACCTTCCAACCCCAACCTATGTCCTGGCTTCCATCTGTTGCTTGGGAATCAAGTCACAGACATTTGGCACGGAACATTGAATCCCTGGAACACCACAACAAAATTATTTTGTTCAAGTATTATATTGACGAAGTATGACAGTGGCACATCCCAGCAACTTATATCCTTTTTGCTTCAGAAACTAGGTTTTATAGTTTTCAGTGCTGCTGAGAGAACACTTCAGGTGCAATGCAAGTATGTAAGCTTGGAAATATTTTTCCTTTCACAGTTCTTCTCTGCCAGTGCACCCTAAGCTCACAAGACAGAACTGCATTACTTATCCACTATTTAATCATGTGGAAAAGCTCACAGCTTATTCATAAATTCATCCTGACTTGATTCTAAAGCTTATGATCTGAAAAAATGCAATTCCCCCGGTTTTATTCTTTTGGACTTAGTCAGAGTAAAATTGAGTATTATCGTTCTGCAGTAATTCTGTTGTCATATACATCAAAGCACACAGAAAAGATTATCCTCAGAAGAACTCCAGCCTCCTTTGTAATAATGTCACCTCTGCGCTCACCTCTTAAGGGACACAATGCATTTCCCATGCTCAAACACAGTGGAGGTGACAAATGGGGAGTGCCAGGACTCAGCACAATAGTTCATTCGAGACAAGAGAGATGAAATACTTGTCACTGGAAACCACAAGCTGAGTTTTTCTCCTTCTAACTGAGCAGGCCCTCTATTATGTGCAGATTGCCTACCTGGTGTCTGGTGGCATGTCTGTTGTTGTCATCCTGCCGATGGGCCAACATCCTCTCCTCAATCTGTTTATCCCGGCTTTGTGCTCGCACCTGGAAGCCCAAACTCATCTGTCAGTACTGCAGGAAACTCTATTAAAGCCTTTCTCTTCTCTATTTCTATCTAGGTGAATTCTCTGAGCTGTAATTCACAGATTATGCGGCACACCCATGTCACTAAAGACACATTATCTCCACTTTCTTTTGACAAATGACATTCCATGGCATTTTGTTTCATAAAATTATCAGCTGGAACAGAAGACTCACTCACCTTGCACTCATCTGCTGAAAGATTATGATACAGTGGACATCCTGATATGGAGAAGTGTCGCTCATGTTTTCCAGTCAGGTGTCCTGTGAATGATCAGGAAAAAATAGCTTTTAAGATATAATAATAAAGAAGTTTAAAAAGGAGTCTAGATGGTCAGATACCATGTAAGTGCTTTTGAAAGGACAGGATAAGTTTATTATCAGTATGATAACATTTGATGGTTCATAGCACATTTTTAAGGGGGGGAAAAAAAAAGAGGAGTAAAAAAGCTCAAAACCTGCATTCCACACAAGCAGCCAGACATTAATTGGAGGACTGCACTAATCTGCTTCTAGCCAAAAACACCCTGTGAAAGAGTACATCTGTGGGTATATTCTATCTCCCATCTCTGTACCCACTTCCCAGGAATGTTGCTGATCCTAATTAAACGCGGACTGTCAGGATGTATGAATTCAGCTGAGTAGGATTTTGGATTACATCAGCAAGGCAAAAGCCAACTCGTTAATCCTCAAATTGGAATTACCTAAAGAGTTACAACCAGGAGTGGGACATTTCATGTTGAAGTTGTAGCTCTCATGGAAGCGGCGACGCTTAGGGCGGTGAGACAGGTCACTTCCCGAATCCTTCATGGACATGTCCTTGGCAATGCTCTCATCGTGGGATACGTTCGGACTGGAGATATCAATATCGGACTCAGAGGAAGGGGCATTCCCAGTAGGGGTGCGAGGTGGAGACTCATCGTGATCCGCTGCATTTTTAGTGTCTGAATAAGCATCAAGATGTTACAGATTAACATAAAGAAAGCTTTCAAAAAAAAAAAAAAAATAAAGCACCCTCAGAGAATAAAGCAGATGCCTTTTCTATCAGCATTTTGCTAATTCTTAGAGCCTCCCTGCACCCCACGTACCTCTATCAGAGAAGTCAACCACTTGCTCAGTTTCTGATCCAGAGGAGCGGGTCTGCCGGAGCGGGTATTTTTTTGGAGTCACGGGAGTGGGCTGCTGTTGGCTGCGAGTTACTCTCCTCGTGGAATAAACAGGCTCTTCTGCTCCAAATGATGGTGGATTGCGAACTGGGCTGGAATCTAATTCAACAGAGACACCAAAATTACACTCACAAAAAAAAATAGAGCTAAACTCTCATACGTTCTAAATTCTGCAATATCAACCTCTGATATCAACAGTTTTGCCGTCCTGCAGCTCAAAATTTCCTGTTATCACATGGACTGCTCTGTTGTTCTGAGGTTAAATATATGACACTGCAACCAATACTGACAAATCTGGAACTGTATCAACTTTCTCTAGACTTATTTATTTAACTAGTAATTACAAAACAGATCCCTTCTGGAAAGCTAAAGAATCATCATTTTAAATAAGTGCTACTGGTGTTTAGGGAATCCTTGGGAACACAGGGCCGCTTCTAGTGTATGAGCACACAAAATAACTGTCAATATATAGATTACATTCACTCTAGAACAGCTCCAACGAGCCATGAAAACTTACCTTGCAACACAGAAAAGGCCCAACCAAACCCAACTTTCACCCCTGAAAACCCTCCCTGTACAGGCACCATGTAACTAGTTTGGTACCTTTGTGAATAACTAAATGGCGAGTAAAATTTTAGAGATCTCAGGAAAAAAAAAAGCTGGAAGCAGAATCAGAATTTTAAATTGTTCTTTCATTTAAAAGGTAGATTTGCTTTTTAAGCAAAATATACTGGAATCTTGACTTTCGCTCCAACATAATCCTAAAGATTACATTATTATATATTATATTTATTTTATTATATATATTTTATCATTATAAAAATTATATTATTATATAAAGATTATATCATATTGTATCACCTAATAAGTGTATTGCCTCCTTTCTGCAACATGCATTAACATAGTCAGCTCTTTTCCTCATTACCACAACACCCAAGGACAGATAAATTTACACATACCTGTGTGTGTGTGTATATATATATATATATATAAAATATATGCTGAAGTAACAGTATATAGTATATGTATTACCTATATAGTAGAGTATATATACAAAGTATACATATTATACATATATATACACACACATAAGTAAAATGTTTATATATATATACATAAAGTTATACATTATATATATATATATATACATATATATAATTTTACTTCAGTATAACCTCAGCACACTTTGCTCCACAGACTAGCAAAACACAGCACATCCAGCCTCCTGCCACTGATGGGAATAACATTTTTACCTTGGGAGCTCTGGCTGAGCCTGGCCGAGGAGCGGGTGACACGGGCCGAGCGCCGGGAGGTGCCATCGCTTTCGGAGCTGTCCGTGTGCTCGGGATCGGTGGAGAAATCCGAGTCCTCGGTGCCGTCGGAGCTGCTGCCGGCGTTCCTCTGCAACACCACACGCGCGGGCATGAGGGCGGCGGGCAGCGGGCATGCTGCGCTTACCGAGGGGACATTAGGTTCTGGAGCGACAATTCCGAGTTTGTAATGGCGCTTTAGCGAGGAAGAAGCGCAAGGAGATCCGCACTCGGGCCGCGCTCCCCGGATAGCGCGGCCGCCGCCTCAGGCGAGGAGCGAGGCGCCGGCCAGGCCCCGCGCGCACCTTTGTTTTGCGCCCAGCCGCGACGCGCCGGACCCGACCAATCGCAAGCCGCGGGGGTGGGGCTACATGGGGCCGCCCACCAATGGCGCCTCGCATGAGCGAAGAGGCGTGGCCAGGCGACGTGATTGACGGGGAGCGCCAGCCAATCGGGGCGAGCATCGCTCCTGCAGCAGCATCCCCCCCGAGAGCGGGGTGGGGGAAGGGAAAGGAGGGAGAAACAAGGCACGCGCGGGGAGATGACCGTTGGGGGCGTAGAGAGGCAGCTCCGGCGGCCAATCACCGGCCAGACCAGCGGAGCAGCAGAGCCAACCCGCGGCCAGCTCTCCTGCCGGCCGCCCAATCGGGAAAGCCGAAGGGCGGGACGCACTGCGGGAGGGGGGGAGGGGAAACGGTAGCCGTTGGGGGCGCTGAGTGATGCTTAATGGCAGCCAATCAGCACCCAACAGGCCTCCGCGGGAGCCAATCAGGGAGGAGCGGGGGCGGGCACTGGGGGGTGAAGGCCGCTATTTTCCCGCAGATTTGGGGCCCAGGAGGGGCAGCTCGGGGGCGCCGCAGCGGGGGGAGGTTGTGGCCCGTGCTCGCCGCCCTCCCGCCGGCGGCCCCAGCGCCCCGCCGGCTTCGCTCACCTTCCTGCGCGGCATCCTCGGCGGGGGCGGGGGCAGCGAGGCGGGCTGCTCCCCGGCCCGCGAAGCGGCCGTCGCCGCCGCGGTAGCGCCGGCGGGCTCCGTGGCGGCGGCGGTGTCTCCCCTCCTGCGGCACGGCGCTTGCGGGGGCGCCAGCCCGCTCCGTCCGCCGCTGGCGGTGCCCGTTCGCTGCTCGGTCCCTCACGCTTCCGCCGGGACGCGGTCCACACCCCCCGTCACGTGACGCGCAGCCAGCCTCACGCCAGCGGGCGCTGCCATCTTGGAAGCGGGCAGGCCTCCCGGCGGCTGCGCTGACAGTGAAGCTGCCGGCGGCCATCTTAGGTGCGGGTGTGAAGCCAGTGGCGACGCCCATCTGTTTTCCCCGCGGAGCCATGTTGGATGCGGGCAAAGCCGAGCCCTCCCGCTGCCGCCATGTTGAGGCCTGGCAGGGCCGCGCCGTCGGGCGGAGGGAGGAAGGCGGTGAGTGAGTCCCCGTGGCTCTCGCGGGGGCGGCGGGCGGTGCCGGGGCCTCCCTGCCATGGGGGGAGCCGCAGCCTGCGGGAAGGGGAGGCCTGGCCCGGGCCCGGCCTCCTCCCCGGGCTGGGCCTGCGGGGGCCGCAAGCGGCCTCGCTACGAGCACCTCGGGCCTAGGGAGCGGCCTGGCCGCGGTGCTCCCGGCTGCCAGAGCTGCCATCAGCCCAACGCTGCCTTAGCCCTCGCGTCCCAAAGGCGTTAGGGCCGTAACAGTGCCTAAAAACAGCAGCGGGCTGCTTTAATTAAAGAACTTAAGGAAAAATAAGGGTGTTTAGTCATCCCCCAAACTTCTTGTAGTTCTCCAAGCGATTATAAAATTCTTAAGGCCTCATCCTGTAACTATGTGTGCGTGCCTTCCATAGTCGCACAGGAATATTAAATATTAATTCAAAATTGTTACCCCCAGGTGTAGCGGAGTCCCCTCGGCAGTGCGGAAAGGCCAATTTACGGACGAGCTCGGAGCAGAGACCCTCTGCTTTCCCCCCGGCAGAGAGCAATGGGAGCCGGTAGCGCGGTACGTCGCATGGGGCCCTGTGGGTGGGCTGCAAATCGGCACACGCTTCACATAAAAATTGCCCGTATGAATCACGGGAAAAGCCGGAATGGGGAGCAGCTCGTTAGTAAGCCTGGTTATTTTAATTGATGATTTTTTTGAGGAGGTTGCAGAAGAAAACACTGTCGTCTTGCTTTTTCCCAGGCTACAACTGCCCTTTGCAGATATGACCCTCATGTTAAAAGGAAAAACAGATTTGCTAATGCAACTGGCATGCTTTTCTCCTCTTCTTATTACCTTGTTTTTCTCTTGCACAGTTGTAGCCCCTTTACAAATTACAAATCACTCCATGGACCTCAGCATAGCTGCAGTGCAGGACTGAGTTCTTAGTGCAGCATGTGATGAATCCTCACTTTGGTGGGAGGAGTTGAAGTAAAATTGCCTTTTTTTTTTTTTTTTTTTTTTTTGCTTTGCAAGCAAAATAGCATTTAAGATAGTCTGGGACTTAATGGAATTTCAAATTGCAGTTGAAATACTATTATGCTAGGCTAATGGACATTATATTTTTCAATGTATTAGATTGCCTTGAAACTTTGCGTTTGATTCATTTGGGATAATATTCAGCAAGGAAAAGAATGAGCTAACACTATAGCTCCGAAGGGCAGTAGGAATGGAAACAGAAAAGCAGCCTTTAATGGAAGGAAAAGGGAGGAGTTAGTCTGTACACTCTATAATTTCTCATCTCTCTCACTTTCTGTGAGACAAAGCACATTTTGCAAAAGAGTGAGTGTTTCTAGTATTGCAAATTAATGTAGGACTCTAATGGAAATGTTATGGGGCAGTTAGGAGCAAGGAGAAAAGACTTAAAAGGACTTATAAATTGCACCTTCATCTTAGATTCTACTTAATGCAAGAAGAGATAAATCTGTGGTACAAAACCTGATAATTAGCTTAAAGGTTGATTGTAACATGGATAGCTGCAAAGTCCAAACATATTCAATCCCCTTGAGCACTTGCATAGATTAAAAGGAGTAAAGACTCTAATGACCGTACAAAAAGCTGCCGATTACCACATCCTGTTGCAGTATTTGCCCATCAGTGATAGCTGAAAGGTTTTTCTTTTTAAAGCTATATATCATATTGAAAGCTGCAGCTCTTAGCTGTGCTGGCTACACAAGTAAAATATTAATTAGAGCTCCCAGCTGCTAGTGGAATTCCTGAGTGAGGCAAATTGTTTATGTTACTGCATATTAGCAGATTTATCGCTGCGAGCAGGATGTTATTGGAAAAACAAAGCGGGAGAACCGCAGTGGGTGGCACCCAGTAACTTTCCTAGAGGTGGCAAGACGTGAATAGGAGCCAGTTCCCCGTGTTCTCCGAAGGGCTCCTAGCATTTAAACTCGATGCAAACTGTGCATCCTCTGTGCTGTTTGAGCACACAGTGCACGTGTATGGAGGTGGGTGATGAGATGGGAAGATGGCCCATGCGGGCTGAGCTCATGCTCTCAGGAAGAACAACGGGCTCAGATCACATTATACCCCCTGTAGAGCTTGCTAAAAAACCCCATTTCTGTATAGGTGTACTTATGAGGGGCACTAACTAGAGATATAAAGTCTCAGGTGCTGCTGGAAAAGGCATTATTATTACATTTCAGTTCAAAATCCATCCTCAAATTAGGAGACTCCTGACAAAAAATAAATTTGGTTTCTCTTCCTGAATCTGGCTGTGTGCAGGACACGGGCAGTCCATAGCAATGTCCCAGCCTTTGGTATTACAGAAGTTTCATCCCTCGTGTTGGTTGGAGCCTGAATTCTAGGTCTGTTTGGTGGCAAAATGGGAATGAATGTGGGACGTGTTCACAGGAGCCGCCTGCCCAGGGTTGGCCACTAGATGTCAGTGCATGAAGCCCGTTGGCCATGAGCAGGCCACAGATGTCAGGACTGGGACTTCCTCTAGGTGCAAAATTAATTAAAAAATAATAATATTAAAAAACATAAGGATCTCCAGGGGAGGTAAATTTCCATAACCAGATTCTGGAGGCAGACCTGCAACTCTTAAGTGGTTCACAATTTTCCAGGTAGGACCTAGAAGGAGAAATTTCCTGATTTCCCATCAGCAAGAAGTTTAGCAAGTGCTAGCTAAAAGTCTGGATATTGGGCTTATCACCCACATGAGTGATGGTGAAATCAAGACAAGCAGCTAACTCAGCGCAAGGTCTGCAAAGCAAGCAGGCACCAAGGAAGGAGATCAGAGTCTTAATTTATGCCCATGTATTTTTTGGGGGGGATATGAGGGGTTTTTGTGGTTTTGTTGGGGGGGATTTAGCTTGAACTTGATTTAGATTTGGGTGGATCCAGACTTGAAGTATAAATAAGCTACTAAAATCTCCTGGTATGTGCCATGCGTTTTGCTGAAGGTCTTGCAGAAGCCAACTAGCTAGAGGCGGTAGGAGAATCTCAGTAAAACTACAACAAAATCCTTACACTCACTCTTTCCTTTAGGACTCCAGCACTCAGGCATCTGAGTACAGCCAGTGTTTTCTGGCATCAGAAGCAAGGTCAAGCCAGTTTGGCCTCCATTAGTGTTTTTTTTCTTTTCTGTTTTTGTTTGTTTTTAATTTTAACAGAAAAGGAATCCAGTCTGAGTTTTCTGAAAGCAGTTTTTTCCACTTAGCTGCAGCTCAATATAGCTCCACTTCCTGATTCTTTCTTTCTCCCTTCTCTTGAGTTTCATGGTATATTCTATTTTAAATAACTGCAGTAACTATGTTGTGCCCCAGCAGGACTAAAGCATCCTGATAGGCCAGACTTTTATGCCATCCTTGTCCTGATCCTGCCAAAATTGTTTTTTTGAGGAGCTTCTCTTGCCTGCTTTAAACTTGTGATCTGCTGCTTTAATACATTCCTTTCAGTCTAGGCAGTGCTCTCCAGCTGCCTGGCACTGGTGTTAATGTCCTGCTTCCTAATCAATCAAGTCCATTCCATGCTTCCTCAAAGGAAAACTCTGCTCATGCTGTTCAGCCCCGCAGCCTTTCACAGATATAAGAAGCGTTTGTCGCTGAGGATGACACTGATGTGGGAAGTAAAGGTGACACTTTCATCCCTTTTGGCATTTCCCGAGCCTACCCTGTGGCAGTTTTCCATAAAATGACTGGAAATGTGGGCAAGGAGCCCCAGAGACTTCGTAGTCTTAATATAAAAATTTGAAGAATAACTAGCACCGGGTTGGTAGATTGAGCAATGCAGTTGCTGGGATGGTCTGACTTAACTCCAGTATCAAAGGTGGCATCAGTCTGGCTTCTTTTCTGTTTAGTCAGGTTTATCTTCCCTAGTTTCCTAGGAAACTGTCAGATTACCTCTGTGCTCGATTTCTGGCCTTAAAAACTGTAGGAGCATCAAATACCAGACCAAATGCAAATTCCCAATACAAAATGGATGGAGAACAATAGACTTATCTGGAAGAGATGAATTATGAGATAGGATCAGCAACTTTCACACCAGTTTGTGTTAGGGAATGTGATCACTGTCCTTCATTTCTCTGGACAGAGGGGAAAGGTCTGTCTTGAGGACACTTTTCAAGCAAGCACAAATGGGGTGAGCACAGTTCGTGTTCTTTAGGGGCCTCGTGTCCTGTTCAAAATGCTCTGCAGCAAAATGGCTGTTCCTGGGATAATGTTTGTGCCAGCTGGAACTACTGATTTCCTTTAATACTCCTGTTTTCATAATTTATCCATGGCAAAAAAAAAACTGCTCCTTCCCATATGAACTTTTGGCTAGGATAGCTCTGAGGTGAGCCAAGTAGGTTATTTTTTCTTCAGTGTCTGCATTTTTTCCTAATTGCCCTGTGCCAGTTACCACACAGTTTTCTTTACCTATGCTTCATAATTCATGGGTTCCATGTTCTGGAAAAGTTCAGCAGCCTTTCTAAGAGAGACTGTTTGGGGACTGCTTTGTATCTGTGAGGGAACAGTATTGTGCCAAATACAGCCCTTTATGTAAACAATATTTTTTTTCTCTATCACTGTTCTAATCCTTTCTAATCTAATTGAGTTGCAGGGAGTAGGAATGTGGTGCCTGAGCAGCCACATTTTGCCAGACAGCAGCTGGTGGGTGAGCTGGAGTTAGTGCCGGGTCTCTTCTGTGCCACCAGCACCAATAGTTGCTATAAAAGCAAGTTGGAAACAGCCCAAGCTTCAGCCAGCACGTCACAAATGAGCTAGGAAACTTCATCCCTGCTCCAAAGGGGAGGGAGAAGGTGCAGGGTCGTGGCAGTGGGATGATGCAGTAGGAGGAAGAAACCTAAGCAGCAGCAGAGGATGTCGGAGGTGTCGGATACGTTTTGCTCTATCTTTGCCCGCACCAGACAGCACTGCTAGAGTATTTATTTAAATGAACACTCTTCTCGTACTTCTGAGTCCTCTCCTGTTCTGTATTGATTTCTCAGTACTCGACTGACTTCCTTTTCTTGGTCTTTGTATTCCTTTACAGGCTCCGCTGTGGTGCTGGCAGGGTTGGGTACCAGTGATTACTTTTAAGAGCTCTTTTCCTTTCTGATGTATTGATGATTCATACTATTAGGACAGGCTTCCTGCCTTTCCATGACTTAGTGGAAAAAGATCCATTTAATGATGTCTCCTTAATTTTAACAGGGCTTTACTCTATTCCCAAAACTCCCACTGTATTTGCTGTGATCAGACTGCGAAATAGCTTGGCTCGTCTGCTGAATAGCTGTTAGTCTCTTTTAATAAATAAGCTGCAGTTTTATTTATCTTACTCTTCTATAGAGCTTTTCATCTCAAAACATTTGAGTGCAGAAGCTGTCCAGTAGGGAAATGCAGCCATCCCTCATGGGGATAGAGTGGGAGGCAGACAGGCAGGCATTTTACTCCAGTTTAGTGAGAGGAATTTTCCTCAAGGACAATGAGGGAGCGCTTAGCCCTGTGTGCTAAATGACCCTTTGATCTTCCACATTCACGCTCAGCTGATCAGGACTTTAAATCTAAGCTCTCTCTCCCTCCTACCCATAGCAAGCAGCAAGAAATATAATCTCATTTAGGACTTGAGCGATGGGCCAGAATTATAGGACTGCAGTGAGATTGTTCGTTCTTACATGTTTCCTACTTAGCAGCAACTTCCTCAAGTGAAGCCGACACCGTTACTCAGTGTTGGGTAGTAGCAGTTTTGGGGTGTCTAATATGCTGTACTTGAAGGGAGAATGGGAAAGGGAGGGCCTGTTTTTATAAATATTTAAGAAAATATTTTTTATAAATAAATACTGAGGATCTGGATAGTGCCGCACTGCTTTAAAAGGCTGCTTTCTGGAGCAAACTGAGCAGGTCAGCACACAGCCACAGGATGTATTTGATAATTCTGAAGCTTTGTGCTGGTTGCTAATCAGAGTGAAACTGCTGCCTTCGGGGCCCTGCAGACTGGGCAGTGCTGGTGCAGCCGGCAGCTCCGCTGCGCGAGCAGAGGGGGCTGCAGGAACGGCCCCGGCAGCAGCCGTGGGACCAGCAGGCAGCGCGAGAAGGAGCTGGATCCTTGACCTGCAGCCCTCGAGCAGTCGTAAAAGATTGTGTCCCTCCCGCCGCAGCATCGTTAGGAGCCTCAATTAGGGGGGGACAACTGCCCCGCGCAGGCAAGAGCGTAGCCTCCAGCCATGCAAGAGCTTCGGTTTTACAACCCTCGCTCTGTGGGGTCTTTGTTGGGGAAGAGAGAGGCCTGTTCTTGTGGCAAATCTATTTATGTATTTTATATACCTAATTGGTGGCAACTCGGCTGGCTAATAATGCGCTGCCCCATCTGATCTGAAATAGCTGTAACCCCCTTGCTAGATTACAGCTGGCCCTTTTTTTGCTTCCTCAACAGAGAAATGCAGGTTTTTAAACTTGAAGCACTAAATGAGAGCTGAATATGGGCCTGCTACTGAGTGGTGCTTAGTAACACTGTGCTAAAACACTTTTTTTTTTTCCCCTCCGCTTAGTGTTCTTGCTGTATTTATAGCACAAGATATGGTCAGGACAATTGCAGACACAGCTGTGTGACCTCCCTTGTGTTAAAACATAACTTGGGCATAAAGGAGGGAATATTTTTAGTTTGTCCCAGCTGTAGGTATTGGGTTCAAATGCTGTTCTTAAAAAAAAAAAAGAGCTTGGCAGAGAAACTGAAAGGAGAATTTGAATTTTTAGGTTGGAAGGACAGACTCTGCAGGACTCCTAGACTGGTAGCTCAGTCACAAATCTATTTTGTGAGCACAGTTCTAGTTTATGCTGCTTTTTAAAATGTTCTCTTGAACATATGCACTTTGTTAGGCCCTTGTCCATTCCTTTTTTCTTGCATTTAATTTCCTGTTCCTTTACTAATAGCTGCAGTGGACTTGGAGAAAGGAATATTTCCAGGAGGAGCGTCTTTATTTTGCAGAAGGGTCTGTATCCAGAACAGCAGCAGCGTTTTTAGGGATCCCTTGGGTATGTTTTTTACCTTGTTTCCAGGGTAGGAGGAAAGTTGGGAGAACAGACGCTTGAGGACTCTTGTTATCCTTGTAACTTAATTTTAGGGATAAAACTGGAACTTTCCAGTGAATTAGTCCCTGGAAATGCCTCCCCCTACAGCTCTTCTGCAACATCTCCCTGGAACATTCGGGCTGGAGATGACAGTGCCTCCTGATGCGACTGGGGCTCTTGAATTCCCACCTTATCAGCGATCTCGCAGCGCTCCTTGCTAGAAGAGATAGGGCCCATTTAGTCTGGTGGCGGCGCTTTGCGGGTCTCATAACCAAAGCAGCGGCTTCTGCAGCCTCTTGGCCTCCATGAGGAGCCTCCTCAGCACCGCGGGGATCGCAAGGTGCCTCCTGTGCCCCAGCAGGGCTTTTCCCCCTTGCCCATTGCCTGCTCCCGCGCGGAGGGAGCAGCCAGCCCTGCAAGGGGGCACACGGGGAGGCGGCAGCGGGCGCTGCTCGTCCGCGATAGCCGCTGGCAGGGACCGACCACGGCCCCTTCCCGGCTGCAGGGAGAGGCACCCGGGCTGCGGTGCCACCCCCAGCCCTTATCTAGGGCTGCCAGAGCCTCCGCGGCTCCTGCGCCAGGGAGATGGGCTGGGGCGGAGGCTTCCAAACCCCGAAACTGGGGCGAAAAAGGCCAAAGGAGGCGGAGGGGTGAAGCCTGCCCAGAGCCCTGGCAAAGGAACAGGGGAAAAGGGCGAGAGGTTTCTGCAGGGCTTGTAAAAGGGGTGTCTTGACACCCAGCCCTCAAAATCCTGAAATCCCCCCCAAATTCCTAGTCATTTCCCCCCAATCCTGAGCCCTTTTCCGGCCCTGCCCTGAGCTTTGGCCTTAGGGAAGAGTCTTCGGACCTGCCCCCACCCCCCCCCGCCCCGTCGCTGGGGCCGTCGCGGCCGCCGTAGCCGCGCAGGGGAGGGCGGGGCGGCGGCGCCGTACACAAACAGCGCTCGTTCGCCCATTGGCCATCGCGGGAAGGGGGCGGACTCTCCGCAGCTGCCCTGCCGCGATTGGTTCCGCTGCGGAGCGGAGGGCGGAGAGGGCGTGGCTTGGCCCTTGCTCCTCATCCTTTTGATTGGCTGTAGCCAGAGGATGGGGGCGTGCCCAAGGACGCCCGCCCTCCTCATTGGCCGCGGCCGCAGCGCGTGCGGGGCCTCGCCGGCACGAGGTGCAGCGGCCGTTAACGGTCGTAGCTCTGAGCGCGAGGCCGAGCCGCTTCAGCGCGGCTCTGGGACGGGGAGGACGAGGTGCTGAGAGGAATTTAGCGCCTTCTGCCGTGAAAAGCGGCGCAGCGGGTGCTGTTGAGGGTCCCTGGGCCCTGAGGGCCTCTCCGTGCCGGGGTCTGTGTGTCTCTGGGTGCCTCAGATTACCCCCTCGAAGAGCAGAGCCAGGCTGGTGCAGGGGGGCGACCGGCCAAGCAGGGCTCCCCTGCTGCTGTGCTCTGGCTCATATCTGGACACAAACTGTTTGCATCTGGGGGAACGCTTGTGTTGCAGGCAAAGACACCCCAGGATGCTCACCAGGCTTCTGGGTTTGGCAGAAAAGGTTTGGAAAGGTGTCGACAATCACAGTGAGACAGTGTCAAATTCACAATGTAATGAACTGCATAAAAAGACCTTCCACCCTTGTGCTGGATTTGTGCTTATCTAGTAAAACTCAGTATAGGAGTTTGGGCAAGGGTTTCACATCTCTGTTAAACATCTTATTGTTAACTTGGAAAAATTAATGTGTAATCTCAAAAAGGAACATACAAGTATTACACATCCCAAATCTGCAGTGGTCTGGGTTCCTCTTTATTTTCTTTTTTGTTATAAACGGACAAATCCTCTGAGCCAATTGATTTGCCAGTATGCTTTATTGTAAATAGCAAGCAAGCAGCG
>JAUBNY010000201.1:171775-182097 GCA_032275445.1 Crypturellus soui
CTCTCCTAGGAATCCTGTTCACCGGCGAGCTCTGGGAGTTCCTGAGCTTTGCGGAACGCTACCCCAGCATCATTTACAATATCCTGCTGTTTGGCCTCACGAGTGCACTGGGTCAGGTGAGTACATTCCCCTTCCCTATCCTGCAGGCTCAGTTGGGATTCACTCGCATACTTTGAAGATCAAAAAGTAAAGCTGTGTCACCTCCTCACGCTTAGGTTGTCACTTGCTTTTTGTGCAGACCATCTACAAGAGAAAAGTTGGTTTAAATTTGCCTGCCAATGATCAAAATTTGGAATAGACTCTTTTGGCTAGGACGGAGTAATTTCCCTGCAAAAAAAAAGACACTGTGAAGACAATATGTGCTGTAATTTTTTCCAGGCAGAATGACAAAAAATTTTCTTTTTTTTTTTTGTGTGTTTAACAGAGTTTCATTTTCATGACCGTGGTGTACTTTGGACCTTTGACCTGTTCCATCATCACCACAACACGGAAGTTCTTCACAATTTTAGCATCGGTCATTCTATTTGCTAATCCCATCAGCAACATGCAGTGGGTGGGGACGGTCCTGGTGTTCTTGGGTAAGTCTGTGTAGAAAATGTCTCGAGAGACTTCTCCCCGTTAAGTAGAGACAACGTAGAGGGGGGAGCACGAAGGAAGAGGCTGGTCAAAAATCTAGTCGTGTTAGAGATTCTGCATGAAAAGATGCCCTAAAAACGTTACTGGAGCAGGCAAAGAAAAATTCGTCTTCTGGCAGGTCCTCTACCACTTTTAAATTCTCTCCCACCCTTAGTAAAATGAATCACTGGCACACGAGGACCGTCATCGGTACCGTCCAGACTGTTTTCATGCGGTCCCTTGTGTTAGGATTGTTTGAAGACTGTGAATTTGCCGTGCTTGAGGATAATCTTATTTCTTTGCAGGCCTTGGACTCGATGCCAAATTTGGAAAGGGAGTGAAGAAGACATCACATTGAGATTTGAGCTCTGCAGGATGAACTTTTAATTTATTGTCTCGTACCTCAAAATCTGTTATGAAACTGGACTCAGGATGGGTAATTAGAAGAGGAGTGTTTGAATTGTTTTTTTTTGTTTTGTTTTGTTTTTTAATTTTCAGTTGTCTTAAAGCGTAATACTTTTATTTTAACTGTAATCAAATGTTTACTTTTTTGTTTGTTTTTCCTGTAATCAAAGCTGCATTACTAGATTCTAAGAACAGGATGAAATTCTTGCCTTAACAGGAGGAAACATTTCATATCTTTAATAAAGAAAAGGAGACAATGGCCATTTTTCCAGAACTTTAATTTCAGTGCAGCTGACTGATTTGGGGGGAAGAACTACCTTTGGCTCTTGCAGCATTCTCTTTTAGAATCTGTTTAGTGCAAATGCTACACCTTGCTCCAAGGAGAAGAACTAGTTTTAGAACAATTTCTTTTTAGTGTATTTGGTGCAACCTGGAAACACCCCAGGATTAAAAACCTGCGATGATGGCAAGACCCTCTCTCCAAAACTGAGAACTGATTGGCAGAGTGGCCAGTCAGAGATTTTTCTGCTAAGATAATACACATAAGCGTTGCGCTGCTTTGTATCCTTCACCTGAGCCCTTCAGAAATAACTCTTGGCATACGCAGGAGTTTACAGGAAACCTTTTTGACTGCTGGAGGCCAAATTAATTCTTTTCATCCTCCTTGCTGATGAAGGAACAAGACCCTCTGCTGCTAGAGCCGTGCCAGGGCTGTGTGGCAGCAGCCTCTAAATATTGAAAGGGGCCTCGTTAATTAAGCGCCATCGCTGAGCGCTTTGGGCACCCGCTCCCAGGCTTGCAGGGAGGGGTTGTTATCCTAATGATGCCTTCAGAGCTGGAGAGCAAAATTCTCCAAAGAGCAAACTTTACACATGAAAGCATGTTCCTACCAGCTGTCGCTTGGTCTCCATCTGTTCGGTGGCTTTGGCCTTTTGCCCTTCCAGATGGGATCTTGATCTCCCTCCTGAGCAGCTGTTGTGTCTTTTTCTAGCCCCGAACCTCACCCAGTGATTCTTAAGTGTTTCTTGCAACTTTTTTGCCCTCAAAATTGATTTTGATATAATCTCTCTTAGCTCTACTTGAAAAATGTGTTTGGATTTTTTTTTTCTAATTAAACCTGAAGCTATTGAAGTTTACCCCAAAGAGAGTTGCTTTCCTGTCACCTTCACCTCTTTGCTAACTTTTATTGTTTTAAAGGTCAAGTGATAAGTAGCAAGCAAAGGTGCTCAGTGCTAGAGAATCCTGCAGTAAAAGCTTCTGCCACTTAACTCCATAAATCCAGCCTGAGGAATGCCACGTGCTGGCATCTGCTGTATGGAGATTCCTACTGCCCTGAAGACAGTTACCTTTCCCAGTATGTCTAAGGTAACAGATACTGCTTGTGTTTTATAAGAAGGAACAGAGAAATTGCATGAGTTGTTCCTAAGTGCTGTGGCAGAAGTGGGAGTTAATTTTATTTTCTGTTTCTTAATCATGAAACCGTCATTTCTCTGTGTTTAAAGGACTTAGTGCTAAGAAACAGAGGAGAGTATCTTAAATCTAAGCAGTTCCCAAAACTCAGTAACCAAAGCTAACAAAAAGATCGTAGGTCACCTCTCAATTCTACTCATTTAACAGATTTGGTTTCTCTTCCATTAAATTAGTAATCTCGTGTAGGAGTAGATCCAGGTACCCTTGTCGCTGTTCAAATTCAAATAGCTGAAAAAAATACACTTATTCCCTTTAGCATCCACCTCCTCTTGGTCATCTTGAAATTCCTGTTGAAACAGTTCACCTGTTAAGGTACTTGAATCACTGCTGTTCTGAGTTATATTATTATCGTTATTCCAGATATTATTCCAGAGCACATGCAAAGAAAGCCAAAGGGAAATCTCTCTCTGATAATTGTTGTGATAATTTCTGCTTAAATAATTATCACAATCACAAACAGAGGGATGAGAGCTTCAAGCTACTCAAACTCTCCCTTCCCGCCAAGTCTCGCTGCAGCTCTAGGAGAGACAAGGTCTTCAAGGGTATGAAACAAAAGCTTTGGGTTGCTAGTTGTTTTCTTAAGCATTGAAATTAAGCCATAGGTTCAGGGGAGCTTCTCCTCGGGCTCAAAGGTCTGTCTCCTGCCCTGTGCTGTAGCAGCCTGGAAGTTGGGAGCTTCCTATGGTCTATTTTTTTAAGCCAAGATGTGGCTTTACCAATATCTTCAACTCCTCTATATTCAGAGCACAGATTTAAGGACCAACCTGCCAAGAAGAAAAAATAGAGGAACTGCAGATTTGTCTCCATCCTGATTGCTGCAGGCTCCCTTGACCCACTTTAAAAGCCTGTTCCTGGTGTAATTCCAAGTTGGTTCTTGCTACACCTCCAAATCTTAGTCAATCAAAATTTCTCAAAGGCAGCTCCTGGGTCTAGCCAGAGCCTGAACCCTTTGGGCTTCCTTGGACCGCCTGCTGGCTTTTCTCCTGACCTCGTGTCCTGTGAGATCCCAGAAGAAGCTACAAAAGCGTTTCGGGCAGCTGCCCTCAAATCTGCAGGACCTTTCCTTCTCGGACAATGCCACAAAGCAGGTCCCAGCTCTGAGGTGGCAGGAGCGCTGCTGCGGTGACTCCCGCCTTGCCAGGCTGGTTATCCGCTCCGTGAGGCTGCCTGGTGGCTTTCTGTGTGCCAGCTGAGCTGGGTCTCTGTGAATAACAAGCAGTGTCGCAGGTAAACTCCGGAGGAACTAGAATCTAGTGAGATTTTCATTTTTTGTATTATTTATTTTCCTATTAGAACAGTAAACTCCTCCAGTCAGGCGCTTCCTGCAAGGGGTAATTAGGTATAGCAGCTTCTTGGGCCTGCTCCTTTTTCTAAACAGGGCAAGTTTCTTCAATCGAGTGCAGTTGTTAAATTGTTAGGAAAGGGCTTAGAAGTAATAGATTAATAGTCTGCAAAGTGTAGAGGGAATTTATCCCATTTGATAGGTATCAAATTAGATATTTACCTCCTATAAGAGGTAAATTGCTGACTTAAATCCTCCAAGTGCAAAGATGAGGGCCAGGCTGACAAGGTATGAAGTGACTTCATCTTCTGCCGACTTCTCAAGAGGTCCAGACTTCCAGCCCTGACACCTGCCCATTTATGACTCAGCAAGTTACCAGCAGGGGGAACTCTAATTTCAGTAATTTTCAAGAAATACAGGAAAAACAACAAAAAGCAGTTGCTGCTAATTAGTGATGGAACTGACCTGAGTCTTCATGCCCAGAGTAGAAATGCAATGTGGAAATCAAGGTGGTCTTCCATTTTGATTCTACTTAGTTCTTTTTGACCATCAGTAAAGATGACGTTGAAGCTGGGGCACTATAAGCTTTAAAATAGTGGTTTTTAGTGGGACAGTCCTTCATTACAAAGAGTGTGTGTATAAATATGTGCCCACCTGCATGTCCTGTCCTCACATTACACGAACAGCTGGGCTCATGCACAGCAGCCACGGGCACCGCGGTGGCTGTTTTTGAAAGCGTTTCTGCCAGAATCCTCCCAGGAACTTTGTCAGTTTTTGGTGGTTTGAGGGAGATGAGAAGAGTCATGCACATCCTGAGAATAAACAGCAGATTATATTGCAGTACTGTTTGTGCCTGCTGTCCCTGCAGGAGGAACTGGTTGATGTATCGGCTAAGAAAGGTGAAGTTTTATTTCATAGCTAACTGAGACGTGGCATCCACAGGGGGAAAACTTGGCAGCTGCTTCCCTTTTTCTTTCATCTTCCTTGTCTTTACTAGCTCCCTCTGCAACTCCATCAACAGATGTTAAAAATATAAAATGTTTAGAGAGCATATAGAATAAGGCAGATGGTGCTGGGTGTGCATTTATTTTGCAGGGGCGCCTGTAACTGCAAAGTGTTCTGTTCACAGCGTAGTAAGGACTCACACTCATGAAAACAGCTTAAGGGATAAGGAAGTGATTGTTACCGCTTCGTAATCAGTTATCAATGTTTAAGCTAACATTTAAAAACATTAGCATTAAAAAAAATGTTCATTCTTCAAAAACAAGGATTTGTGCTTCCATACTCGGTTAGGAGAGTCAGAGTGCCTGGCATGATGTTCATTTTAACAGGCTTGATTGCTCCAGGGCTTTTCCTCTTTGGCGCTTTTCCCTCTAACCCCACAAAATCAGTGGTTACTTAAAAGAGATGGCTAAATTTCTTGTAAGGGCAGTAGGGATGGGATATGCGTTTAAAATATCAGCTCTTGTAATAAGCACTTTCTTCTTTAGATTTATCGTTCAGAACTAATAGAATTTCAGCAACAGTGAGCCAGGGATGTATTTAAAGAACAGGCAAAGCAAACATAATTACCTCAGAAATGGAGACAGCTGGATGTCACACTGAAATGAGGTATTTAAGGTTTAAATATTTTAAAGAAAAATTAAGACTGCACTTAGGGCTTCAAAATTAAAATAGCAGGAAAAAGTCATAAGGACTTTTTTTCATCTTTTGCTATGCTTTTCTGCTTGCACTGTCACTCTCAATTCTTTTTGTATATGCATACACGTATATGATCTTGTTTATTTTCAATATATTTTTATCTTACTTTGGTAGGCTAATAGCTTATTTCCAGAACTTTTATGAACAGTTAACCTGGTTAAAATAATAATAATTTTAAAAGTACTTAGAATATGTCATGTGGTTTTCATACCCAGGATAGGAGATGCTGAAATTCATTTAGTACAGATGTTTTGCTCTAAGAACGCAAAAAAAAAAAACCTGTCAGATTTTTTTTTTACTTTTTTTTTTGCAAGCAGGTTCAAGTCTTTGCAAGTCTTCAGTTATCCCAAGAGCAGCACAGACACAAGCAAGCATGAGGCATTCCCAAGAGCAGTTCCAATACCACAGGCCAGATGCTTGAAGAATCCCTAAAAAAAATCCAAGCAAGGTTCGTCATGGGAATATTCCATTAATTGAAATGAGGATTAAGCCTTGATCGAGGCTTGAACGGACAAGTGGGAATGAGGTGAAATATTTTCTTAATAGGTGCACATAATTTTGGGAACAGCAAGGGCAGATTTCCCTAATGTTACACATGTACAGGGAGTTTTGTCTGGGGATGAGACTAGGAAAAGCAACTCACATTTTTTAATCAAATGTTGTTGTTGTAATTTTCGCTTTAAAACCTGACTGTTATATGAGACAACACAGGAATCTTGCAGGAGACCTGGAACATGAACAGAGAGCATAACAGGTCCATGTTGCAACAGTATCTTACAGTTGATGACATAAAACTGTCCTCCAAAGGACTATTTCCTACCTAAAATTAAACATTACAAGACAATAAAATCTCACCCCTCATATACACTAACACAACAGAGATCATTTTCTCCCCCTACTGCAGGAGTGAAAAACACAAGGAGTTGACTTTCTATCCCTTAGCAGCACAAGCACCTGACACTTATTAATTAAAGTTTTTAGAATCACTTCTCCTTCTCCTCCTACTGAGGAGACATAAACAAGAAACTGGCTTGTTCCAGGTTAAACTGCTCACTTGTATAAGAATTTTATTGAGAAGCATTATTCAGTTCACAATCGTTGCTCGAATTTATGCAATAAATTGCATATTGATGACTAATATTAACCTTCATCATTGTAGTCTAATCAAAAGCACAAGCTTTGACAGCTTTGCTCTCTTTTATCAAAAAAAGGCAATGACTAAGCTATCATTCTGTTATGTATCCTGACACAAAGTAATTGAAAGCCAGACTTTTAGAATGTGAATGTCTTCTTAAAAATCTGCCCTTTTCTTTTCCTGTTTTTATTCCTTGCCAGGTGCAGACTTCATTTTGTCTTTTCTCCATTTTCCAGATTCTCAAAGCAAATGCAGTTTTACAATTTTCTTTTATAATATCCCTCTTTTTCATTGTCTCCTACTTTTTCTTGTCTTCTATAATTTTTTTCAGCTGTTTGAGCCTTATTGCTGATTCATACTTTCATGTCCTGTTATATGGAGTGAAGTTTATCCTCAATTTTCAAGACTTTGTCCAATTATCTCTCTGTGCCTGCAGAAGGGGAAAACAGAAGTGATGAAAACCTGTAGACTCTATTCCAGTCCATTCCCACTTCTCCACTAAAGGCTGCTGTGATAATATTGAAGATTAATTTTTGTTTGTGGAGAAAGCCTGGTTTGAATAAATTGCAGGACTTTTGACAATATTCTGAGCTTCTCTACTCTGCAGATGCTTGCAGAGTTAACAGCGTCTTGGAGATAGGAAAATAATTTCACAGACCATTAGGGCTGGTGGGAAGCAGCAGGATCAGATTTTAATGAATACAGGATCAAAAGCATCTTAAAGCAAACCAGGACTGAAAACAAGAGCAGGCTCATCAGGGAAGACAGGAGATGCTCCTAACGAGAGACAAAGCATCAACTCAAAGGCATTAGGGAGTCACTTTCTTACAATAGTCCATTTTAAAGTATAATTTCCTCCACTAAAAAATTAGCTTTGATACCTTTCCAATGTATGTAAAAATAGAACTATGAATAGATACCCTGCAATTAAAATCTTCAAGTCAAGAGTTCTTCCGAAGGAGGTAAGGATTTCTTAAACAATGTTTGTTTACTCAGAAGGAAAACTAGCTTTGAATCGCAGCAGCAATGCCTAAGTGAAGTTATTTTACAGTATTTTGCAGTCAGGAAAGCAGATTCTGACAAGAAGTGTGCAAGAAACATGTAGCTCTATGCTCAGACCTGGCAGTGGTTTGTATGTGGAAAAGCAGATTATGCTACTGTTACCACCAAGCACATCCTTGTAGAAGAGCCTTAAAGTTAATGCACTACACATGTGGCACCTGTATATATATTCCTTATATATTTTCCTGTATCTTATATTCTTTTCTGGATCTATGCTTAGGAACCAACAGCAATCAGTTTTTAAAGCAGTCCTTATTGCAGTAGTTTTTTCCATGAACTTGGATGAAATGTTTATCTTCTCTGTGCTTCAGTTAAAAAAAAAAAAATTATTTTGTCATGCAAAACCAAGGATTATGAAACTTGGAAATTGTGCTAGTTATTATTTTATTTACAATGAAGCAAAAGTTGGAATACTAGTCTCTATTTAGCTCTGTGCTTGCTATTTTGTTGCAAAGTCGATTTAGAAGTACAGGCAGAAGAAAAACCTCCCAGCTTCCTTTCCCTGGAGAATCCACTGGTTTGCTTGGGTTTAAGAAGCCCGGATCTCAGAAGCTTTTTCTTTCATCACAAACCATATCAGCTTTTAACTGTCCTCTGGTGTGCTCAGGTGCCAAAGCTTAGATTCCTTTGACAAGATGAACAGTACAGGCTTCGTACCGGACCAGGTGAGAATGATATTTTCAAAAGAATGGAGGAAAAAGCTCGAAAGAAGCCAGGTTAGAAGGAAAACTTACTATATATTACATTTTTTTAAATGGCTCTGCTAAGTGCTATGTGATTTCACTGTGAAATAGTAAAGCCCATAATACTGAGATTCCTTTTAAAATTTAAACAAAGAGTGACCACGTCCTCAAACCAAGGAATGATTCCATTGCTCCTTGTGAATACACTGCAATATTCCCCTTTGGATTCCATATGGAAAATTGGTGCATAAATTTCTTATTGGCATAAGGAGAGGTGAATGCAGTAACTCACATTATTTGACTGTTGCATATATAAAAGCCTCATTAAGTCTCTCTGGTGATTGGAGATGGGTTTTGTTTAGAATGGATTTGTTTGTTTTTGTAACAAAGATAACAAATACAGGAAATAATTAAATAACTGTTTTCATACTCTCCTGATCATCAGAAGCTTATATGAGATTTTAATTAGTGCTGCATTTTCAATAACGCTGTATCCGTACGTGTTGCAGATTCTTTCCTGGATAACAGGGAGATAATTATGAGAATCCTGTTTTTCAGTCTTTCACTAAAGGGATGGCTGATATATTTAATCATGATGTAGAAATGCTGGCAGCTTTCTCAGAGTTCAGCATCTCTCTAATTACATTTCTAGATTTTTAGTAAATTGAAAGGGAAAATGAAGGAACAAAATAATTAAAACCAAAGAGGGAGTGAATATTAAAAAGCAGGAGTTACTTAAAATTCTTGCACACAACTCTTTCAAGGACATCAGTCTAATCAGCTTCACACATTAAAAAAAACCATATATTTACACAAAAAATGTAGAAGTAACGCCTCCAAAACGCTCTCTACATTAGCATTCACTGGATCTTTTCATTGGGGTTAAACAACCTGTCTTCCATCATTCACATGTACAAGGAATTATACCCAAAATGTATATACTCACATGGATACTTATGTCAAAGAACATACATCATCATCCCCTAAGCTCAAGGCAGTACCTGCACTTAGGAATTGTCCGGTGATTTCATTACGGAGTTGTATAGAAGAAGGAAGGGATGTTTTGTGAAGAGTAAGTGACGGTATTTCAGTTCCAATTGACACTGATGGCAGAATTGACCCTGGATAACTTATTCATATGCAGGAAAGGTAGAATTCCACCTTCAATTTTCACAGATACCTGATGGATTTTCCACTGCCTGAGAACATGAAAACTTTGATCAAAAGAATGTCATAAACTACAAAAGAAGCTGACCTCCATAGCGCCAAGTGACACACGGATAGTCTTGATTAAAAGAGAAATTTTCATTTATTCTATCTGGAAACTCCTTGGATCAAAACTCCGCAGTCTAAGCACTTGAGAGGGGAAGAAAAAAATCTTTAATTTCTCTAAAATTGTGCTCCAATCATAAGACAATGAGTACATCAATTAAAAACACACAGTTGATATTGCAAATATGTAGATCAAGGTATCAGAGCATCTATAAAAATAAGTTTCCAGAGTTTCTAGAAATAGAAACCCTATTATTTCTATAGAAACTCTATTCCTAATAGAAAATAAGTTGCTAGGATGTGTATCCAGAACAGGAATGCTAATACCAATTCTCTACTTCCCAAGAGGCAGCTTTATGGTTTCTTTCATTACAATACAGCATTACCTGCTGTTTTGTCACCATGGGCAGCAGTTTTTGAAATAAAGGAATGAGGCAGGATCCAAGAATTGGTCAGGCATTGGATGAGATACTTGCCAAGAAAACCCAGGATACTGCAGGAAATTTAGTAATAAAAACAAGCAGTATTGAGTCAGTGCTGGACAAATGCGAGAACCTAGTGTATAGGACCAGTGTGCTATGAGAAACCTCATTTTTCATCTGAGCTTATGAGATAAAAAGCTTATGGGCTTTTCTTTTAAGAAAGGGTAGTTGTGAGAGCTTTGGAGCTTATGTATTTTGGAGTTAAATAAATTCTG
>JAUBNY010000201.1:223349-243561 GCA_032275445.1 Crypturellus soui
GCCCAACAGACCCTGGCAGACCTCAACGGACCCCGACAAACCCTGACGGACCCTGGCGGACCCCGACGGACCCTGGCGGACCTCGATGGACCCTGATGGACCCCGACGGACCCTGCCAGAGCCTGACTCACCCTCGCGGATCCCGACAGAGCCTGGCAGAGCCCGACGGACCCTGGCAGACCTCGATGGACCCTGGCGGAGCCCGACAAACACTGGCGGAGCCCGACGGACCCTGGCGGAGCCCAACGGACCCTGGTGGAGCCTGACGGACCCTGGCGGACCCCGACGGACTTTGGCGGAGCCCGGCGGACCCTGGTGGAGCCCCACAAACCCTGGCGGACCTCGACGGACCCTGGCGGAGCCCCACAAATGCTGGAGAAGCCCGGCGGACCCTGGCGGAGCCTGACAGACCCCTACGGACCCTGGCGGAGGCCGACGGACCCTGGCGGACCCCAGCAGACCCTGGAGGAGCCCTAGGGACCCTGGCGGATCCCTACTTACCCCTATAAACACCTACGGCCCATGGCAGAGCCGTACGAACCCATATACACCTCTACCGCCCCTGGTGGAGCCCTACAGACCTGTATACACCCCTATGGACCCGTATACATTAGCACCTGTCCTTAACGTTGCAGAAACTGGATGGGAGGGTTCTCTTCAAGGTCAGAATTTGCCCAAGAGCCTAGCAAATTTGCAGTTTAATAACCTTACATGGAGGTTAGTGTAAACAGTCCGGCCAGCCTACGTGGAGGTTAGCGTTAGCAGTTCTACAGGTGAATCTCGTGTACTCCTGCAAGTCGAGCCTGACACGGGCCTGTTCTTAAGGTCCGAGCAGTTCCGGAGTGCAAAGGTGGGGGCCGGGGACGTGCTCGTGTGTGCACGGCTGTCGAAATCGCTCGTGGTGGGAGCAGTCAACGGCTCCGACCGCTCTGTGCATGCTCACCCCGCCCTTAGCGTTGCAGTATTGATCGTCTGACACTCGGTGGCAGCACCGAGCATCTCGGAGTACCGCGGCGGTACCCCCGCCGCTGCGGTACCCCCGCCGCTGCGGTACTGATCCTGTGACGCGAGATGGCAGCAACACGCGCGCTGCGCATGCGCGCACCCCCTGCCGCAGCTCTCCTGTCCCGAGGTCTCGGTGGAGCGGGCCGCGCGCCGCGCTACCCTAGTCCACCTGCCCCTGCAGTTGTTCTCGGGTCTGTTCTTGCTTTAGGGACTAGCTCGCAGGGCTCCCTCACTCTTCCATTCCTCGTGGTTCTGCTGTCTTGTATGTCTTTTAAGTGAGCATAGTCAAGTTACTATTGTTGGTTAAAGAAGAGGAATCCCTTATTTTATATAGGGACGTGTTTTTCCTCCACTCTTACCTCACAAGGTGCCGGTCGCTTCTTCACAGGCGGCTGCCAGAACACTGCTCCCATCCTATCTTGTCTTTTGCAGGAGCTAAATATGATGTGTGCCTGTCTCCCCTTGCTCTCAAAGTGGGCATACTCGTGCTGCCTTTGGTTGCAGTGCTGCTTTTTAGATAGGACAGTACTGCAGTCAAGCGTTTGCAGCTGTTAAGGTGCGTACACCCCGTTTGTCTGCAGCACTAGTTTTTGCCACATGATGACAACAGCAGGCAGGCCTGAGTGCTGTGCACGTGCGTGCCCCGTTTGGGAGCACCAATGTTTAGATCCAGGCAGGCAGCATGCAGCACTATTCCCCCACAGGATGCATGCCTGATACATTTGGTATCCGGTTTTTGCCCTTTTCTTTTTTTCTTTCCTTTTTTTTTTAAACAACAGTCGTATGCAAACAGATATTAGGTTTTGAAAAATAAGGACCCAACATTTTATCTAGAAATGTATGTGCCCAACGTTCTGACCTGGCCTGAAGTGGATGACTTTGTCTAAGGCGACTGCAAGAGAAGTGATGCCATCCAGGCCAAACTCCTTGTTTCTGGTTTAATCTCCTGTCTGCCAAGTCTCGAGCAGCTGTCAAAACGGGCACGCTGGTGCCCCAGTCGGCTGCAGCACTGCTTTTCAGATAGGCCACTGCATCAGCGAAGCGTTGAGAATGTCGGGTGCACGTGTGACTTGTCCGCAGGGCAGAACTGGTGTTTGTTATGTGGGGACACACAGGAAGGAGACACTGACAGGGCACCAGGACGGCACCGGTTTCAGAAGAGGAAGGAGCAGCTGGTGAGGCCTCCACTGGCATGAGGAGAATGATGTGTCTGGCCAGGCAAAAAGGCCCAAGGCCTTCATAATTCAGGAAATAAAACTGTGAAAGGGCACCAAGAAGGCACCAGAGCACGGAGCGGCAGCTGATGCGGCCGCAGCAATGGCCACAAAGATGTCCAGCCACAGATGACAGCACCGGAGCGTGGGACATGCTAAAGGAACACAAAAAGCAATAAAAACATCAAGAGCTGAACAAAAGGTACGATGCAAACCACAGCCTAAGCAGTGATACAGACACTTTAAAAAAAAAAAAAAACATCTGAAGCAAGATCAAAGCAAATAAAGCCAGGTTAGGCACAATTTCACTAGTCCACAAAGAATGATGCTAGCCAAAGTAGTAAGTTACTGTGACACTGGTACACAATATATGAGCAAAGAGAGGTATAGACTTCCTCTACAAAGTTCCTTACATATATAAATGAAATATTTGAGGCCACACTTGAACTTTTGTGCAGAACAACTTTAAAAATTATACAGGAGAAAAAAAAATAAAAGAAAGAAAGCACACAGGCAGTAAAAAGAGTACTCACCTTCAGCAATTTGCTGCAGAGGAAAGCTGAGAAAGAAGTTGAATTCCATGCCAGACAAGTGTCTTAGCTGCTCACTGACATCAAACTCTTTTAGAAAGCCATATTTATCTTGGATGGCAAAAACAATGCTCATGGGGCCCTGTTAAAGTGCTGTCTCGGCCATGCTCAGAATTATATTCTGTATCTGAAAAACAAGCTTGAACAAGGTTAGAAAAACCACATCATCACCAGTGCCATTCTTTCTTGCACAGAAAATGCCTTCCTAACATGAACTGCTGCTCTACAGCAGAGCAGGGGAACACCCTGCCGCGCCGCCCCGGGGGCACCCCCGGCCCCGCTCAGATCCTGCAGATGAAAGCCCCTGTTTTGCCCCTAGAAGGCCCTGCTTGCTGCAGGATAAGACAGCGCGACGGACTCTCACCGTTGCACAAGGCTGGGAGGTAGCAAAGGAAGCAAATCTCTTGCCTGGGGATTCGCACCCACCTCTCATCATTTTGGAGAGCGGCTCCTTCCCTGAGGTTTGCAGGAACCAGGGAAGAAGGCGCCGGGATCGCAAGCAGCTCACAGGGAGCATGGAGCCATCGCCTGCTTATGTGTTTTATCCCATTACAGCTTAATGCAAAACGCACACGGAGCCTTGGCAGGGGGCAGGCGTGGGGGCTCGGCACAGAGCTGCCGGCCCCTTCCCACAGCTGCTCCGTGTCACAAAGCAAAATGTGTCCCTGCAAGGCGAAGATACCGGTGACATGTCTGGTGTTACACACTAATGCCTTCCTCGCGCTTTCTCCCGCAGCCCAATCCCATCGCAGGCTTGGAGGTTTCTTCAAGTTAAAGCAACAATTTGGCGGCTAAGCTAAACCTCCCCTGCAGTTGGGTTCCCACCACTCTGCTTGCTCCTGAGCCAAAGTCCGGGAGAGCAGTAGGAGAAAAACCCATCATTGCTCAGGAAATAAAGCAAAGTCCAAGGCTTGTTTTCCTTCTTTTTTTTTCCTCCCTTGGCAAGCCCTTTCTGGCTCAGCTTTGCCCTTTCTCCTCTTCCAAGCAGCCTGGGGATGCAGTGGGATAGCGGCCGTCCCTCCCCCTTCCAGCTGCTGGGTGCAATCCTGCGGAGAGGCCGCGCTGTGAACCGGCTTCGCTCCGTCGGTCCTAACTGAGAGGAAAACCACACACAACGATGAACCGAGGACCTTTCTCAAGCCCAGCAAAGGAGGGTTTTTTTTTTTTTTTCTCCCTTCTGCCAGGGTCAGCTACTTGTGGCCACACGAGGACCTGGCTACAAGTCCCTGGGGTTCCAGAGGCTTCTGTCTCTCTGGGTGGGAATGCGGGGAACGGAGCCAGGACACTGGATTCAACAGCCTGAGATCAAGGACCCCAGTTGGGGCAGCTGGGACCCAGACGCTGCCGCCTTCCCTGTGAACCCCAGAGCATCCTCATCCCTCCCAGCACGGGGAGGATGGCAGCAGGTAGGAGCCAGGCTCCCAGGTGTCTCTGATCCAGCCCAGATTGACAAAATCTGATGCCGCATGCCCAGCCCTGGGGCTGGCGAGGTTGCTGGTGGTCCCGGCACTGTGGTTGGTTTGTTCCGATCTGGACTCGTACCAATGGCATGGGGAGTCACAGTGAGGCTCCGGACAGGCCGCTCCAGGAACACGTTTGCCTGATGGTCTGATGGCCATTAATTTGTCTGGAATTTATTGTAAAGCTATTAATCCTCCCCAGCTTGCAGGGGGAGGGTGTTTGTGCAAATATTTTAAGTGCTTCTGTGGGATTTTCCCCCCTCCTCAGATTGGGTGTTTTGCTCACATTCAAGCAGTAGCTCTTATTTTGCTGCTGGAGGGGCCTCAAATTTCCTCCTTCCCTGGGCCCTGTTGACGGGGCTGTCGGGCTCCGATGTGTCTGGGCGGTTCTGGGGTTTGCCCAGTGTCTGAATCTACTCTTAAAATGGGCCCATCTGTCCCTGGCCTGCTCTGCTGCATAGTGGCTTTGGCTCAGGTTTCAATTTTCCTCTTTTATGGCTCTGTATCTTTTGGCCCCTTATTGCAAGAGCTGCCAAGGGGCTCCCCTGCTCCCGTGCTCGCCTGGGTGATTTGTTGGATTCCTCTCTCCCTTTGATTCCCGCTTCATGTTGCTCTTTGGCAACCAGGGCCGCATTCATGTGTTTCTGTTTAGGTGGCCTGACAGCTCTCTCTTCCTGGCTCTGGCGGTGGGAAAGGCTGCTCCAAAGTCCTGGAATCACACGGCAGCCGCAACATGATCCATCCGTGGGGGAAGCACAGCTGATGCCAAAGAAGATGGGGAGAAGAAAAACCAATCCAAACCTCTCAGGGAATTGGGGAATATGAGGGGCTTTCTCCAGAGATGCATAAATCACAGGGTTGTCAGAGCCGTGGGTTCCTCCGGAGGGGAATGGCTGCTGGGGACCGCGGGGTTCCAAGCGCCGGTGGAAGTGGCTGTGCTCTTGGCTTTGCCGTGGGTGCACGTGTGTCCCATGGGCACCTGATGGCAGCAGTGCCTGGCCTCTCCAGAGGGTTTTGAGCCTGGTGTGGGTAATCAAAGGCTTTCCGGGGTTTTTCACCCAGGGATTTAGAACTGCCATGAGTTCTGCATCCCTGGGGTGCTGGGTGCAAGGAAATGGCGATTTTTTAAAGTCATTTCTGTGCAGATCTTGTGCAGGTTGGAAATGCACATTTTTTTCCCCAGTGACTCAGTGGCCATGGTGGTCAGGCCACTTGTGGCTTGTGTCCTTGAGGACCAGGCTGCTCTGAGCCGCTCACTCCCAATCCCTGAGGAAGAACCGGCGAGAGCTTTCGGGATCCATTCCCAAAGTCTTTAATGATGTTAACATTTTGCTGGGGTATGCAGGAAAGGTGTCCCCTCTGTGCAAATCAAGGCAGGAGAGCCTGGTGAGGGGCCAGGGAGGTGAGGAGCTGCCACGGGAGCAGCCCGGCTCATTCCACGCATCTTCCGAAGGTACCATTCCGCGGGAGGTCCCTGTCTTCGGGCTTTGCAGCGAGTGAAACTGTGGTGGCCTCGCTGGCAGCTTCAGCATCGCCTCCGGCTACGGCAGCTGCTCGGGTCCAGCCTCATCCCTGCGGTGCCGGCAAGTGGAGTCTGTGCTGCTTCCCTTCATCCGTCCCTCCCCACCGCATCAAGGGAAGCGGGATTTACAGCCACGTTTTTGCCTTCCAGCATCTGCGCTGGCTCTTCCCCCAGCTGCGCGGACGGCAGTCGGTGGAGCTGGGCGCTCCTGAGCGTTTGCCACATTGCAGGGCCACGAATGAGCCTCTACTCCTGGACCAGCCGCCCACATCTTGCTGAAGCTGCTGCCAGGGAGGCACTTCCTCCTTCTCCTGGCAGCCCCTGATTATTTTGGGAGATTCAGGCTCTGTACGGGAAATTCGGGGGAATTTGGAAAGCTCCCTAGGGGCACGCGCGTCTTCGCCCCGTTCCTCGTGCAGTGGCCGAGGTCAGCAGCGCTCGCTCCCACCGCTCCTCGGGGTCTGACATGATAATTGTCTCTAAATGGATCAGAATAATTTTCTGCTTATCTCCAGGGAGTAACATTCCTAGATCGATAGATGCCCTGAGCAGCCGCGGAAGCACTGCTGTCCGGGGCAGAGAGTTGCGCCAAATTGGCAGTTGCCTGCACCAGAGCAAGTGCCCAAATCCTTCTGGGATTTAACGCTCTGTAGCATTCCTTTGCTTCCTATATAAATATACATTTACTTGCCCAGATTAATCTGTTTAGACCTGGCAGCAAACCTGCAGCCCAATTCATGAGTGAGAGTGAGAGAAAATCTGTGCTGAATAATCCTGTGTTGCAGGATTCATGCAAGGAGGCTTCATGCTGCATCTCCTGGCGGCTCACAAGGAAAGAACTCCCTCCAGGGAGCTGCATCCTTGGGATACCCAGGGATATTGCTTCCAAAATGCTTGTGTTTTATGCATTGTGCAAGGACATCCGTCCCGAATGGGATTTTGCTGTGTCGCTGTCAAGGCTGCAGTGATCCCCACTGCTGGTCCCTTCCCCAGGCACACACACAGGGAGACGCGGGAGATGCTCTTTCCTATGGATATTTCAGAGGCAAGAGGAGGAAATTGCCACTTTGCATCCCATTTCCAACACCTCATGCTGAGGCAGCCCCTGACCATGTGCTAGAGGTGTTTAGGAACAAAATTTGGTGACAAATTTGCAAGTTTTATTTATCTTGTTGACCTCAATTTTTTTTTTTTTGACAGTTTTCTCTCCTTGCAGGGTGACCCAAGGGAGATGAGGTTTCCCGAAACTAAGGTGCTCACTTGGGTGCTTGGAAAACAGGGACCCTTTTGGGTGACTGAAGCTGCTCATTTAAAGTGGGTCCTTGTGCCGCGTTTGGACCCTCAGCTGGGGATTCTAGTCTCTCGCTTGCGTTTCTCTCCTGTTATGTGTCTGCTGGAGGCTGTTTCATGGGGATTTCTTGCTTTCCCTTCTGGCCACCCCTGTGGATGGTGTTTACTAAGTATCTTGTAATGCATTCGCTTTTCTCCTCCCACCCAGACATGGATCAATCCGCAACGGATCCCAGAGGAGGGCTGGGAAAGGACTCAATGCATGGGGGGGCACCGAGTGCAGGGGGAATTTGGGCATGAACAGGGAACCCAGGAGGGAGGAGTCATTTTATTCCCATCAGGATAAAAGCTGTCCTGGAAATGCTGCCTGAAGCTGGACATTGGAGGTGGCCAGGATGTTTGGCCTGGAAAAGTGTCAGGATCTGCACGCCGGGCTCTGGCACCGACTCTTTCCCTGTGTGGAGACCGTGTTAATCTCAGAGCTGGAACCTGGAACAGTGGGAGGTCGGGGCTGCTCAAGGCACAAGTCTACGCATCCCAGCTGCTCACTGACCTTCTTCTCATTTTATTATTATTTTTCCTCTTGCAAGCAGAAAGCCAGATTTCATTTCGCCCCAGATCTGTGCAGAACCTGCCTGCTTTTCCAGCAGCTTTTATTTATCCGTCCCTTTCTGCGACGGAGCTCACAGCTGACGGGAAGCTGGAGGAACACTGAGTGCTGAGAGCAAATTGACCGAAAACCCAAAACCTCCTCCCCAAGGAAGGGCAGGAAAAGGGAGGACAATGTTTTCCCCCAACCGCCACTGGAGTTTATCAGCGAGGTGATGATTTGCCCAGGGCAGCGCAGGACTAAGCCCCGTGCCTGGGCCTTGAGGGCTGATTTATGACACAGGAAAATGGAAGAGTCTTGTCCTCATCAGCCTTTCCCTTCCCAGCCTCGGGAAAGCTGCTACGGGTTATTTTCCTTCCGGTGAAAATCCCAACTGAGTGAAAAAACCTTTTTCGTTCCCCAGAAAAGCTATTTAGAGCCTTATGTTTCCCATCATTAGCTAGACCTAGGCCTGATACCTGCACAGATCCCCCTCAGGAGCAGCGATCTGAAGGACGGATGCTCCGAGCCAGCAGCGCACGTGGAAAAGCTGCCGCAGGTGCTCGGCCAGGGCCCGGGTTCCCCCACAGCCAGTGACATCCAGGTCGGAGCAGGGACTGGCTGGCTCTGCAGCACGGAGCGCCCTGGCCAGCATTAACCTCGCGTCCGGATCGCATCCGTATCCGCATCCCCCCGGGGCTCCCTGCAGCCACCCTGTTCCACCGGGAGGAACCAGGTGTAGCCTGAGCTTAATTGGGTTTAAATTAACGGGTGGGAGACTGTGAGGCCAAGAGGGGGATTTTCCGGGGTTTTGTCAGCGGCGAAAACGACTGGAGGTCTCCAGGAAGCTCTTCCAGGGGGGAAGGGGGAGGTCTCGGCACAGGCTGCAATTCGAGGCAATAAAGCTCTGCTCTCTCTGACCTGCAGCTCCATGTAGAGCCTCTCATGGCTGTACCAGGGCTGATCAAGGACACTCAACGCCTGGAGCGGGGCTGGAGCACCCCGGCTCTACCCCATTCCTCCCTCCTGCTGTTGCCCCACAGGCACAGGGACAGAGACCAGTTGTTCCACACATCTTGAACCGTTTCCTGGTGGATGAGGAAAGGGAAAGCGAAGCAGCTGGCACTGGGAATGCAGCAGATCCCCCAAACTGGGAAAGCTTCCCGGACGAAGGCAGGAAACATCACGCGCCTTTTGAAACAGCCATTTTAACCCTGTTTATTCTTTCCCTGCAGAGCCAGGGAGGGGGGAAAGGAGCTGATGGGGGTGGGATTTTTTGTCCCCATTACTGTTTGGAGGCAGCTTCTACAGCCCTAGTTTGGTGGCTGCCCGAAGAGAAACCCCAAACCGTGCAAAGCTTGCGGAGATCGGACACGGGTGGGAGCTGGGGGAGACCCTGCCTCAGCTCCAGTCTGTTCCCACCTGGCTGCTCGCCCTTCCCCTCCCGCCTTTCAAACGGGCCAGCCACTTTCTTTCTATTTTTGGCATCATCCCTTTAGCCAAAGCATCACCTGATTTATGACATATTTTCTTGATAAAGCATTTTTTTCCCCCAGTTTCACAGGCTGGGCAGCTGTTCGGTGCGAGTGAACGTTGCACAGCTGGTTCTCACTACTGCGTCTTCAGCGGTGGCTTATTTGCCGTTCCCAGTTTAATAATAATAATCCGTTAATGCATTATTTTTGTCATCTGAGGAGAGAGCAAAATGCTCCTGGGGATGGTTAGGGCCGCGCAGGCTCTCCCTGCAACGTGCCCAGGGCTCCCATAGCGCCTGCTATTAGTCTTATAACTTGCTGGGCCAGGACAGGGGTGTATTAGAAACAAGCTTAGAAAACCCATGGAAAAAGGGAAAGCAAAAGTGAAGGTTTCCGACATGCGGGTGGCCTCGTAGGGCCCCTCCTCTTGCCCGCCGGTTCCCTGGGAACTTGTGCAAATATTTGGTTTTGATTGTGGCTGTCAGCAGACGCGGCGGCGGCAGTGGGGCCGCGTGGCAGATGGACTCCAGGAGGGCACGCTGGTGGCGGGGGCTCATTCTGCACCCCCCGGGGAGCGGCGCCTCCTGCTGCGTGCGGAAAGGGGCAGGATCGGGTGCAAAGGAATTGCAGAGGATATGGAGTTGCAATGCGGTGCTGAAAGAGCCAGGGTTTGGGGCAGCCCAGAGCGGTCAGCACTGTGTCCCCGTTCCGGGTGTCCCGGGCGCTCCCTCTGATCCCGTCTTGCTCTGCAGTCAGCTCCGAGCCGCCGTTATCCCCCTGCCTGGTGCGGATGGAGGAGGGTGATGAAAGCGCCTCCGGCCTTGCGCTGGCCCCCGCGTTGTCCAGAGGAAACCGGAGCCAGCAGCAAGCGGGGAGTCAGCGGGTAACCCGACTCCCCGGCCCCACGGAGCCCAGGGCGGCTGCGCTGCCTCCAGCAGTGCGGAGGTGCCCAAAGCCCGGAGCGGCGACGGATGAGCCCCACGCAGCTCCCCAGCTTCTCTCACAGCCCGTCCCTGTGGCACTTGGCCACGGTTCTTCCCCCCCATCCACATTTCTGGTCTCTACCCAGGGGTTCCAGAGCTGATGTTTTCCCAGTATCCCTGTCTCTCTCCTATCAGCGTTTCATTCCATTCCTGCCTTGTGTTAAGGGGTTGGATTCAGGCTAGTGGTGAACAGGAGATCTGGAGCACTGGGAATTCAGGATTTGGGTCCCTTTCCCGTGCATCTCACTCCCGTGTTAACGGGCTCTGATTCCTTCCTTTCACCCCAGTTGTCTCCATCTGCCCAGCACCCTGGAAAGAGCTTGGCCCCTGGTCAGGAGCTCCTGGTGGGATAGGATGGAACAGGGGAGCGGAAGGGGTGCTGGGGGCAACGGGGTGAGTGTTTGCTGATGGGGATTAAAGGCTCAGTCCCAAGCCAGGAGGAGGAAATTGGAAGTAAATCAGCAAGCCAGCAGGGAAACAAGCTGGAATTTACGGTTCGGGGCAGCTGGAGCGAGGCGGGTGATGCCCAGTGGTGCTGGGATGGTACAACCCGGGGACCTTCATTCCCCCTTCCCTCTGCTTCCTGCAGTGCCATGTCCTTCCTGACCTCTGTCCTTCACTTGGCTCTGCCTCCATCCTCCTCTTCCTCGCCACTCCATGATGGTGGCACAAGAAAATGAAGAAAGTTAATAGTGGGGCTAATTGAAGCCAGGCTGCGGCAGGCGTGCGGGGAAAAGCCAGGGTTTTGCCGGTGCGTTTTGCAAGCGTGAAGCAAATCCATATGGCCCTGATTCCCAGAAGCCTGCAGCCAGGCTCGCTCCTGATAGTCCCAGTCCTTGCAGGATGAAACGGAGGCTCTGCAGGAGGACCCGGGGGCCTCTTGGTGCAGGATCCTGCTCTCTGGGTCAGCTGCAGCGGGGAAGCCGCTCATCAACTTTTTTCCGCCTCCGGTTTTGGATCCGGTGGCCAGTTGCGTGTCTCTCCCATGGCTGTTTTCCAGCTCCGATCTCTCTGGAACACCGATGGCTGCAGCCTGGAGCAATCAGGGCTGGAACAGACCCACTGCCGGATATAAAAGCCATGCAAGGAAAAACCTGACAGTGCGGGGACCGTGTGAGCTACATCCCAGTGTGCAGATCTGAACCTGTCACACAGAGACCCCCCTTCCCATGCAGCAAACCCCCAGCAGGACCCCGCACTGGTGCTTCTTGCAGCTTTTGGGGAGAAAAGCCAAATTCGAGTATTTTTGCAGACCCTGCACAAATTCAGGCAGTTTTGTGGACCCCACGCTGCTGTCCCCCAGCTTGCCTGGCACCCGGCCCGGCAGCCGTAGTTGCAAAAGCAGAGGCCTCCCCATCCGAGAGATTCATCTGGCAAGTGGGTCTTGCTTTGCCTCTAATGAAAATTTCATGCCACTTTTGTGCTTAGCTAAAGCAGAGACGTTCCCAACGCCCAGCCGGCAGCGATGGAGAAGGGCAGGACATTTATTTGCAGATGAAGCTGCGTCGCACCTTGCAGCCAGTCGCTGCCTTGGCCCTTGTTGGAAGGGAACCAAGGCGGCCGCTTTCTCGTGCCTGTAAATCATTTCCCCCACCTCCTTCCCCCGCCTCCAAAATCAAGGAAATAATTAAAAGAGCAGGAAAACGAGCTGTTGGCAAGGTTCCTACCATATCGTGCAACGCTTTGTGGGGTTAAAGCACTTTGCAGTGCAGGGAAATGCTTGAAAGGAGCTGTTGTAATTCCTTGTGGGAAGGAATTGGCCATGCCCTTTTGCACCAAGGCAGCTTTTTTTTTTTTCTCTCTCTCTCTTTTTTTTTTCTTTTTTTTTTTTTCTGCTAGGGCAAAAGCTCTGCTTGGAACCCAGGTGTTTATTTTGTCTCTGGATGACGGCAGTGTTTGCCACAAGCCGCAGGAGGCTGAATCAGGTACCACACATGTAGGGCAACAATGTCACCAGCTGGCAGCAATCTGTGTTTTGCAGGGATATAAGGAAAAGCAGAGCTGTAGTTGTGATGGTTTGTCCTGGAGGATGGGCCTGAGAAGCACCCGATGTGGCAGTGATTCCCCTGTGTCCTTCCTGCGAGGTTCCCTGCGCAGCTGGGACCTGGGATGGAGCCGCGTTCGGCCAGCACCTCCAGCTCCGTGCCCGATCTGCTCCCCATTACCCGGGAATGTGGCTCTCCCTGGCACGTGGCAGCCAGATTTTGCCCATGAGGGTGAGGAGGGGGAGCCCAAGGTGCGGGTGGAGGCGTTTGCAGTCCGACTTCTGATGGGATCTGGGAACTGAGTGTCCGAAAACCCAAGAACGAAGGGGACCCTGAGTAATATGACTGCTCTCTGGGACTGGATCCCACGTGGCGCTGGGCTGAAGTTCGGGAAAGACCTGCACAAGCATGCGGCTCTGCGAGGGCGGACGGATGTGTGTGGAGAAGATACTGGGGAGGTTGGCAGCTGCAGTGGCAGCCAGCGCTTCCCTTGCAAAGCCCCTGGGCTCCTCCAGAAGCGCCGCTGCCTCCTCATCCTCAGCCCTGTGCAAAGCGCAGCCCTTAGCAAAGCCTTTCAGGGTGCCCCCAGCACCCCTTGGGATACCGTCTGGCAGCACCCTAGGGTTCCACGAGGTTTTGAGGTTTATTTTTGCTTTAATTTTTTTTTTTTTTTTGGGGGGGGGGCGGGGAGGATTGACTGCTGATTTTTGAGCCCGTCTTTGAGCCTCTTTCGGGTGACTCCAGCTGCAGCCGGGGGGCTGTTTCCACCCGGGGGATGGTGAGCGGTGGGACGATGCTGGAGGTGGCCCTGGCCGGAGCACCCATCTCGGCTCCCTCCCTGCTCCGCAGGGAATGTGCGATTAAGCCAGGGGCTGATCTTATGCTCCTTCGGGATTCATAAAGACAGGGAAGGAAGTTTTCCAGGACCTTTCCCCCACCTCCTCACCGGTCTAGATGAACATCAGGTTCCTTTTCCAGATCTTCATTGCTAATCTCCCCACTGCATCCTCTATAAATGATACTCCTCTCCCCATGGAGCAGCTAATGCAGCTGATCCCACACGGGGACCACTGGCCCTGCTCTCCCTGCGGCCCCTTCCCTGCAGGTAAAAGCCTCTTGGCTCCCGCTTTCTGCTCCTCTTCCCTACTCCAGCCTCACTCCCCTGGGATGCTGGGGATTAAGAGGAAGCAAATTAAAACCTAATGGATTGATTGCAATTAGTTTCCCTTGTTTATTTGCTATGTGGAATGGAAGCCTGAAATAAAGAAAAAGGCCGGGGGGCACTTTTAATGCAGATGAAGTCCCGGTGCTCCTTATATTTCCAGCTCAGAAGATACCCCGGCCAAGAAGGAATAAAACCAGCTACGTTTGAGCATCCCATTACAGGCTCTTAAAAACGGCACTGTGTAAATACTTCTGTGCGGAGCAGCTTGAATGCAAATGCACAGCCCTACTAACCAGCAGCAGCTTTTTGGGTCCAAACCCTGCTTTTTACCCGGTAAAGTTTTACCTGCTGCTGTGCAAGTGTCACCTAAATTGTAATCCCAAACTATAGAGGTGACGGGGGCGAAGCTCCTGAGCCCGTGGCTCCAGCCACAGCTTCAGCCGCTCTTGAGAAATCCTCCCCCAGATAAGATCAGTCTTCACATTCCTGCAGTTTATAGGGGAACACATGGGAGCGAACTGAGAGGGAAAAATGCCCTTTAAGGCCATGTCTCCCAGCACAGAGGCACAAACCTCATTTTTTTTTCCTTTTTCAAGGGAGGATGAAGATCTCTGCCGGCGTAAACACTGCGATGCTCTGGGCCCGCGGGGAAAGGGAAGCACCGTGGAGCAGGGTGACACCGTGGCTCTTTATTTGCATCCACGTGGGGACTGTCACCATGAGCCCCTGGCCACCACAGCCCCCCACCACATGCTGCCCGCCCCACAAGCCCCAACTCATCCCGCAAGACTCACTAATGAACAGGCAACTGAGGGCCCAGCATATAGACTGCTGAAATGCCTTTTGTATAACAGAAACATTAGAAAAAGACACAAAACATACCAACGAGCGCTAACTTTGGCTTATTTCCCTCCCTTTTGGGGGGGTTGGGTTTTTTTCTCCTCTATTTCCAGCCAGGAATTTGCTCATTCCCCGGCTTCTCTTTGGATGCTGAGTCCGCCCTGGCAGCGGATAAGGACAGGAGCCCCGGGCAGTGGCACTGAGGACTTGGGACCAGAGCGAGAGGTTCTGTGGGAAGAGCTTTGGTTCCGACTGGGAAACGCGGGGCGCTAGCTCTGGCAGGTGGATCCAGTTGGTTTTCTAGGATATGCAATCCTGACGCACTCTGTTTGATCCTGATTTGGGTCCTACTGGAGTTGCTTCATGCAAAAAGTACCATTGGGAGCACCGGTGCAAGAACTGGTGTTTAATCCATCCCAAGGTGTCCCGGCAAGCCCAGAGCATCTCACATGCTGCATGTGAGTGCTACAGCCAAGGCTGGAAATCCTCCACCTCCTTGGATGGCAACGCCAGGAGAGCATCATGATTCAGAATGGAGAGGGAGCAGAGCTGCGTCCGGGCCGTGTTTTCCAGGCAGGGGTAGGCAGAGTATCCCAGTGTGGTTCTCCCTGCACATGTTTATTTGTGGGAAGATGGAAGGTGTTGGGTATTTCCAGGTAAAGATGCATGTTCTGTTTCATGGGGAGGAAAACTCCCAGTGCTTCCAAAGGGCTCCGGCGCTTGGCTCCGGCTGACTTGGGAAAAGGTCAGTTTTGAGCACTCGGCTCTCCCTTGGAAATGCCCACAGCTTCATGCACAGCGCCCAAATCTCTTCTCTCCCCCCGCCCTGTGTCTCCATCCAGCAGTGCTGATTTCCAGCCTGGTTCTCCAGGCTCCGCCGTGAGTCCATAAGGCTGGGAGCAAAGGGAGAGCAGAACCACAGACTGCAGAGCGGCACCTTCCCTGTGTAGCCAGAGCCTCCTCTGCCTTGCAGTCTTTTCCCTGCAAACATTCCCACTTTCCCTCCAGGGAGCTGCCCTGAGCAGGATTGGAGAAAAAGCAGCCCTGGCAACACGGGCCGAGGTGACTGCAGGGTTCAGACGGAAGCTCCTGTGACCTTCCCGCCGGGCAGGGCAGGAGGGCAGTGAATGTCCCTTTGGAAACTGACACAGAGGCGACCTGGTGCAAAGCGCTTGGCAGCCACTCGGTCTGCGCCCCCGTGGATGGCTTCCACGCACGTCACAACACAGCCCGTTCCCAGTGCTGGATCCTCCCAATTGTCCTCCACTAGCAGTTTGGGGAGGAGCAGTGTAATCTCAGGAAGGGATGAGGAGAGAAGTGCTGGGCCTTGAGGAAGGAAAGGGAGCTGAGGCCATTCCAGTGGCAGGAAGGCTCCGTGTCCCAAACGGGGCTGATCCCGGGGTAAGGGGATGCCGGAGAGGATGCAGCTGGGGGGACCCAGCACCCCTCCGCGCGCGGCGCCCGCTCACACAGGCGACGTGGCAGTGGAGTCGCTGTGCAGGCACTCGGCGATGTCCCCGCGCTGGATCCTGTGCAGCGCGGCCAGCAGCGCCTCCAGGGTGGCCGTCTCCTTGGTGGCCCAGTCGGCCAGCAGGGCGCGGGCGGGCACCTCGGCCCGTGCGAACGTGCCCACGTACTCCTCAGCGTAGCCCAGCTCCACTGCCAGCCGTCGCCACGTCTCCTCGGCTGAGCTGCTCAGCAGCTTCTCCACCTCCTCCTGCTTGCCTGGTGGCAAGTTGCCGTAGAGGCCCCCATCCGCCTTGGCCGCTGCTGCGCGCAGCGGGGCTGCTCTCAGTGCGGTGGGCCCATGGTGGCACCATGCTCCTGTCCCCATCCACACCCCTGCTGCACCATGCTCCCCTCCCCATCCCTGCTGCGCCATCCCCCTTACATTGCTCTCCTGTCCCCATTCCAGTGCACCACGCTCGCCTGGCCCTGCTGCACCGTGCTACCATCCCCGTCCCCAACCCTGCAGCGCCGTGTTCCCATCCCGGTCCTCGCTGCACTGTGCTCCCACCCCTGTCTCCATCCCCATGACACTGCGCCCACTTGTCCCTGTTCCCATCCCCACTGCACCTCACTCCTGGCCCCATCCCTGTCCCACCCCACTGCCCTCATCCATCCCTGCTGTACCGTGCTGCTATCTCCATCTCCATCCCTGCTGCACTGCGCTCCTGTCCCCATCCGTGTCCCTGCTGCACGACCCTTGCCCATCCTTGTCCCCATCCGCGCTGCCCCACACTCGTCCATCCCCACTGCGCTGCGCTCCTGCCCCTATCCCTGCCCACCCAGAGCTGTATTCCCCTCTCTGTCCTCACGCCCAATGCACTGCACTCCCACCCCTGTCCTGTCCCTGCGCCACTGGGCTCCTGCCCCTGGCCCCATCCCTGCTGCACCAAGCTCCTGTCTGCATCCCACCGTAGAGCACTCGCCCCTACCTGGCCCCTGGGTGCCCTGTGGCTGCTGGTCATGCAGGCTCTGGCTGTCCACCGAGATGCCGCTGTCGCTGTGCAGCTTCTCGCCCTCGGGTGACGGTGTCTGGTTGACAGGGCGGTTGTTGGCGCCCTGTTTGTTCTGCTTGCAGCTGTTCCACCTGCACCGCGGGGCGGGCGCGTGAGCGCTGGCTCCGCTCCCACCCGAGCCAGGGGCTCCATCCCATGCGCACCGTCCCTGCCTCTGATTTGAGACATGCACGCACCCATGCACTTTGCAAAGGCCCTGGGGACTGCGAGGGCTGATGCACACATGCATGGGAAAAATGCAGGTTGCATCAAGCCAGCTGTGGGGATTTGCCAACCGTGGGGACCAGTCCCCTTGCAACCCCCCTTTATGCCCCCCCGCTGGTCCCTCCGGCTCTACCTTTTGAAAGCGATGTAGGCCACGAGCCCCACCACCACGGCCGCCAGGATGGAGCAGTAGACAGGGATGAGGTTGTCGGCAGTGCCACGGCTCACCACGGGCTGCGAGCTGCCCATGACGGTGGTGGCGGCATCAGCTGCGGTGCTGGCGGCCGGCTCGGTGCTGGACTGCTCCCAGGTGATAGGTTCAGGGCTCTCGGAGCCCCCGAACAAGGGTGTCTGTGTGGTCCAGCGGGGGTGCAGGTCTGCAGGGCAGAAGCAACAGTTGTATCCTGAGCCAGCAGGGACGGACCGGAGCAGGATGCTGCTCCGCTGTGCCCATGGACAGCCAAGTGCCGCAAGGCAACTGGCACCGAGTCCCCAGTGCCCCTTTCACGGCAGCGTGAACAAAGCGCGCCCTGTGCCCCGCTGCTCGCGCCTCCGTTCATCCGACCTGGTGCGGGGGCAGCCACAAGGGAGGTGCCCCAGCTCCTGCTGCCCTTGGCTCTTGGCTCTGTGCCTGCGCTCAGGGTCCGCTGGCACAGCCCCCTCCCCAGGGCTGCTTAGCACCCCAGCACCATCAGCGGGTTCTGCTGAGCGTCACCGCCTCACGTGTCCCTGGGATGGGCAGAGCGCAGGCAAGGGACCTCCTGGCTCCTGTCCCATGTAACCCTGTGCGCTGCAGGGACTTAAGGAGATGGAGGGGGGGGGGGCCAGGACTCCTTGACCCCCCGGGTGTTTACAAGTGCCAGGATGGGGGAGGGTGGTGTCACCTCTGCACTCGGCATCCGAGGTGGCCGTGCACTCCTTGAGCAGCACCTCGTTGTCCTCACAGATGGTGCAGGGCAGGCAGGGGTCCACAAAGTTGGCCTCATCCGAGAAGGTGCCCTCAGGACACTCCTCACACACAGTGTCCTGAGTGTCGACGCACGGGAACACGAGGCCGAATCCGGCCTCACAGAGGTGGCACTCGCGGCAGCCGCCACTCGCCTCGTCCTGGAAGTAGCCATAGGCGCAGCGGCACACGGCATCATCCGACTCCACGCATGGCGCCGACATGCTCTGCAGCCCCACGCACTGCGTGCACGGCTTGCACGGCTCCGTGGCGCTCACCGTGTCTGAGTAGGTCACGCCTGACAGGGGCAAAGCACACTGTGAGCCCTGGCCCCACTGCTTTGTCCCTATCCAGCTCCCCATCCCATTTCCCATCCCACTCCCCATCCCACATTGGCAGGAGCAGGACGGGCATCGCTCACTGCACCATTTAACCCCATTCCAGAGCGTGCGATGCCCGACGTGGAGCCACCTCCATCTGCAGGGATCTGTCTCCTCCCTCCCTGTTAACACAGAATCCCTTTCCGTCGCCCAGCAAATCCCTGCGGATTTGGCCATGGAGCATCCTCCTGACCCACACTCCCTCTCAGCATCCCCACAGATCCGGCCGCTCCACATCCCACCGGCAGCTGCGGCCGCATCTGTTTCCCATCGCACCTGCCGGGGGGCGGCGGGACACGGAAGGGAGGCTGCAGCGCTAATTGCTGCCGCCCCCCTGACCCCAGGCTGCTGCTCCTCCGGTTTCGTGGCACTCGGCAGGATTGATGCTGCCGCGTAAATCAATCCTCCTGCCACGGTCTCCCCTCCCCAGCGCGCTCCCTGGGGCTTTCAGAGCTATTTTTGGCCCTGGAAGGAGGGTTCGGCTCCGGTCCTGGAGGGCACGACCGCCGCCTCTCCACCTGCGCCCTCGGATCCAGTGCCTTCAGCTGCACTGAGGATGCCAGATTCCAGTGCTGGTGCCAAGGGACGCTGGCTGGATGTCCAGCCATGCAGGCTGCCTCCATGCAGGGCTGCTGGGGGGATGCTCCCAAGCTAGATGAAGGTCCCCATCCCTGTTTTGATGGGATACAGGCACCCACTGCACTGCCAGGGGATGTGTGTGTTTTAATGCCTGATTTAGACTGTTCTCTAGGGTAAAGGAGGGTGCGTTCCCCGGAGCACCGAGATGGCCAGGACAGCCCGGGCATTTCCACTGCCCTCCTTTTCCTCCTGTCCTGTGTCCTGTTCCTTCCCAGGGGGTGGTAGCCAACCTCCCAGGGAGTAGCCACGCACACCCCATCCTCACCCCAGCCCTGCACCCCTGGGACGTGCAGCGCCCATTAACCTGCGCTCAGTCCTTACATTATTCTGAATTATTGATAGGCGCCATTAGCGTGGGGAAGTGGCCAGGAAAGGCATATGGCTGAGTGGGCACATTTTCAGTGGCAGCAAAAGGTATCCGAGCTGAGCAATTACAGCTGCACTGCAAAGGGGGCCGCCGGGGCTGGGGAGCTGCATAAATAAATCACAAGGCAGCAATCAGGGATGGGGGTGGGAAAGAGGAAAAAAGTAATAATGATAAAAAAAAATAAACGGTCCTTTGGGTTAGTATAGAGCTCGAGGGTTTCGAGACAGGGCGGTGCCTTGGTAAGCGCAAATTTTTGTAAATAAATTTGGGTGGTGAATCCGGAAGAAATGTGGAATGAGAGCCCTGGGCGGAGGTGGAGGCCAGCACAGGGCTTGGCCCCGGCTCCCGGAGGGACCCGAGCAGGGGCAGAGCCTCGCGGGGGCCAGAGCACCGTGGCGCAAGGCTGGGGCAGTACCTGTCCCTCAGGGGTGCCCATAGTTCGGGATGTCCCCCCAGGCCACCCAGTGACACCTCTTTGGCAGGGGGTATGCGACAAGGTGATGGGGATTAACCCACACTGGGATTAAGGACCGAAGAGCTACAGCAGTGGCTGAGCCCAGAGATAAAACAGGGTTTGGGGAGCAGTGCCCTGTTTGCAGGAGTCTTTGCTGCGTCTGGGGGGTGTTCGAGACATCCTACGCTCCCCTGGGAGCTGCGTGTGCACGGGGGAACCCTGCATGGGGCTCCCAAGATCTTATTGAGTCAGCGCCCAGCCCCAATCCCGCTGCGAGAACGTGAACCCAGCCCCGGGCGAGGGCTGGGCGCTCCGGATGCAGCCGGGCGCTGGCGCCTGCCCGCGCTCCGTCCCCCCGGGCCCCGCTGGCCCCGTGCCACCCGCTCCCAGCGCCGCACCCAGGTCACCGTCCTGAGCTCCCATCCCACATCCTCCCCAGGGGGGCTGGAAACTCCCTCCCACCCCCTGCCTTCCACAAAGGAATGGGGGGCAACAAGTTCCAGGAAGGGATGAAGCAACCTCCATTCCCAGCCCTGGGGCTCCGGCCCACCGGGGTGAGCAGTGCAACTGGATGAGCCATGA
>JAUBNY010000201.1:249819-272065 GCA_032275445.1 Crypturellus soui
GAGGAGCTGCAGACCCCACAGCATCCGCCTGTCCTGTGGCCACGGATGCAGGGCGAACCTGGCCGGGACATCAGCCAGGCTCCCCTCTCCTGCGATGTTGCTCAAAACCCAAGCACTTTGGAGCACTTTTTGGAGGCGGAAAAAGCACAAGTTTGTGCCCTTGGGGTCAGGATGCTGTCAGTGTTATTGTAGAAGATGAAGTTGACTCCCTGGCATGGGCACCAATGAAGCTGATAACCAAGGCGAGGAGGAGGGCAGAGCAAGGAGCCTGAGCTGGGCAATACTGTCCCTACGGGAACCGCTTCCATCAGCCCCCAGCTGCATCCTTCTCTTCTCCCTCCTCCTCTTCCTCGCTCCCTTCTCCTCCTCTTCCAGCTGCTTTCGTGCACATCTGAGCACAAAGTGGAGATGCAAAACCCCCTGGTCTGCTCGAGTTGGAGGGACAAGTTGGAGTTTGATCTCTTGTGTCCCCAGCCACCCCAAGTTATTTTTTCCTCCAATTTTTTTTCACATCAGCGAATTCCGCAGAGCTCAAACGAGCCCAAGGCAAGACCATGACAAGCTCAAGCCCAGTTGCCTTCACTTACTGGTCATCAGGTTGGGCCCTTTGGGTGCTGGTGGGTGCAGTCAGCTGCTCCAAGAGAGGAGGGCAGCTCCTCTGCTCTCTCCCCTCCTCTCCGTGGGCTGTTGAGTGGAGCAGGGATCCTGAGCTGGTGCCAATGGCTCCCTCCTGCCCCCAGGGAGGGAGGGCAGGGCACGCACCCGCCACAGCCTTGCTCTCCCCGTACACATGGAGTACCTGGAGATACCCCAGGGGTTGTTTTGGAGCCCTGGCAGGTAACCTCCTCCCCTCTGACTGAGATCGACCTTCCCAGCACCATCACTGCATCCTCCCTGTGCTCTCAGGAGAGCCCCAGGCTCCCCAACGTGCCCCGTTGAAGCACTTGGTAGGATGGGGGTAGGGGCGGGCTGCAGACTCAGCTCTGCGGCAGATCGCTCTGACCCAGACGAGTGCATTACCAGGGGCACGAATGCATTTCCAGATCTCATTAGCACTTGGCAGCCACGCGCCCTTCGAGGTGATGTGCGCCCGAGCCTTGATGGGGAGGGGACTTCTCCACGCCTCCTCGGCTCAATATTCCTCCAGGGAATGGATGTGCTGGGAGCATCGTGGCTCCCCACAGCGGGAGGACCAGCAGACCGGGTGCAGGACTGACAAACTCATCGTTTGTGTGGGCTCTTGGCTGCTCCCTGGAGCATCTTCCCGGTAGCCGGGACTGCAGCAGCAGGGAGCTCTTTTCCCAGCCTGCGGAGATGCTAATTGCCACTCCTGTTCCCTGGGCAAATCGCGTGGCCAGGAGCAGAGTTGGAGCAGAGGAGAAGGGCTTTGGGTGCTGCGAGTGTCCCAGGCTCCGGCAGCTGGTTGGGAGCTCTGGGGAGCTTGGATACATGAAGATGGATGGGATAAAATAACGTGCTTGGGGCAAGCAGCACTGTCTCTGCTGGGGAAGCCAGGCCTTGCGGCCCCGACGGAATTCTCTAAGTGAGTAAACAGCATTGAGGACAAAGAGGAAATTGGTAAATGCAATTTTATTCTGGCTTCTCAAAAGATTCTTAATGAGGGCCATTGCATGGCAGCAAGACAGAAACGCAGCTGCCTGATAACGGTGGTGACCGCTGGGCTCCGGTGGTCAGAGGATGCACTGGGAGGTGCCTCGGGTGCCCGGGGTGCAGCGACACTGGGATTTAGTGCATGCTGCAGAAAAGCACCTCCAGGACCCAAAATTTGGGAGCTCTTCTTGCAGTCGCGTTGCTCATACCCGCTCCCAGCCCCACGAGGGGCCAGGACCCGGCAGGGAGGTGCGGGAGGCTCTGCCCATCTCCCATACGGCAGCAGCTCCTTCCCAGCCGGCGGCGGGGGCGGATGCGCCTGCAGCCTCCCCCGGGATGGAGCAGACAGGCTGAGAGCAAACGAGCCATTAGCAGCCAGCGCCGAACGCCCTCCCGTGCCAGCTCGGGCACAGCAAACACTGCGCAGGGACAAAGGGACGCGGTGGCTTCTGGCTGGGCGCAGCAGGATGGTGGGGACCACCCCGCTGAGGACAGGGCTGCTTGAAGCAGATGCAGCCCCGAGGCTGGGAAGAGCATCCCAACGAGGAGATGCAGGGGGTCGAGCCCCCATGTTGCCTTCAGGGCCAATGTGAGGTGGTGCCACCCCCGGGTTCATCCCACGGAGACCCACGCGGCAGCAGGGATGTATGGGCCTGGGGCTGTGCTGTTCCTTGCAAATCTCCTTGGTTAAAAGTACTGCGTCTCCCAGCTAATAACCCAGGGATTTACTGAAGCTGCTTGAGGTCCCGTTTTCCTGGGAACCCATTTCCATGGCATGAATCACCGAGCACAATGAACTCAATTAGTTGAGACAGAGGCAGGAGATAAATCAGGGTCCCATTAGGAAGCGCGGAGGTTAATTTATGGCCCTGAGCGGCGCTGGCTGCCTCCCTGCTCCAGCCCTGTGTGCAACCTGCTGCAGAGGAAGCCGAGAGCTGCGTGGGCTCTGCTGTTTCCTCTGGATGGACGGACAGATGGACGCAGCAGGAGCCCCTCAGCTTGGCTGGATGTCCTGGTGCAGCCGCAGAAGCGGCTTGGTGCTCGGGGCACGTTGCTTCATTGACTCCCTTGTTCCTTCATTCCTCCCACATAGAGATGCCAGAAGGAATCTGAGAAAGCTTGGATAGAGGTTCTGTTCCAGCAGCCTGAATGTTGAAACCTGTGCCCTGTTGGGCCACGTAGGGGAGAGACTGGGACAGCATCCTACTCCCCAGTGACTTCAGGAAGGGACCCCAAGGAGGCTGATGGACCTGGATTGGGGATTGATCCATTAAGGCTCCTGTTGGCCCTTCGAGCCCAGGCACTCGGGGAGGCGCTGTGAGAGCTCAGCCTTGTGGGGCTGAGGTGACAACTGGTGGCAACGCACCTGAACCTGGGAAAACTGGACCTGTGTTTGAGTGGAGTGTCTGGTGCTGGGATAACACTGCTGCTCCTGGAGAAGAGCTGCTCCATTGGGAAGCAGAATGGAGAAATGGAAATTCATCTGCTCCTACCTCTGGACAGGAATGCGGGGAGAGGTTGCGGGAAGTGACCGGAGCTGGAAGCGCAGCCATGTTTTGGGTTGAAATACAGCAGTAGGACCCTTGAGTTTGTAGCCAAGTGCCAGCATGGAGAGACAGATGCTGGGTGTCCAGTTCGATGTCAAGGGACTAGAGGAGAGAGACCCTTCAGGACCCTCCTGCTCAGGTCAGATCAGAGGAGTCAGTGAGGGGCGGTGGGATGTCCCCAAGGTGACATTCCCAGAACACAGGGCAGATTTTTTTGCTTGGAGCTTGAACCCCGGGCATGAAACTCTTGGCACAATGTGGTTCCCTCCGAGCTCCCAGTCGTGTTGGCGCAAGAAAGTGGCAGAGACACGTCACTTACACGGCAAACCTCTTCCAGGTGGTTTTGCTCCCTGTTCCTGGGCTCAGCAGAGGCTGGATCCTGGCCCCGTGCACCTTCCTTCTTTTCAGGGGCAGCTCCAAGGACTGTTTTCCCTTGGATTTGAGAGCAGTCGCTCAGGCAAGCGATGCTGTTTCTTGACTGGGAGCAGAGCCGTAAATCTGAGCACAACTGGAGTCGTCTAAGAGGTCGCAGGAAAACAGGAAACCTTGGGAAAAACCTGCATGAACGTTTCCCCATGCTGAGACAGAGTAACTAAGGAGGCTCCTATGCAGCCACGCTGGTGCGGAGCAAGGACCTCTCCAGCATGGCAAATTGGGACAGGGATGTGGGATGGTGCTGCCAGCTCAGAGATGTTGTAAGACTCTCCATTAGATTCTACTGCTCTTGAGGATCCAGCTAGGTTTAGGCCTAGAAGAGCAAAGCTGCATCCCATTTTTGGGGGTTAAATGCATCCATGTGGGTGCTGCAGCCTTGGCGAGCAGCCCTGGGCTCTGCTCCTCGCAGACCCGAGGCGCCCTCGGCGACGGGAGCATCTGGCTGGAAAGGAGTTTGGACCCAGTTTTGCCTGGCTCAGCGCCTGGATCGCGCCTGCTCCAGCTGCAGGACCCAACAGCCCCTCGGGCCCTTTTCCACCTTGCACAAGAACCTGTGGATGCTCCTGGGATGTGGGAGCTTCCCTGCTCCTCCCAGCAGGATCTGGCCATCCAGGCCCCTCTTTTCCTGGCTTCTTTCTTACGACGGAGAGACTCAACCTCCCTCCTGGTGGAACAAGGAAAAGGCATTAAAGGAGGATTTCGGTGGGGGGCCGCAGAGGTCTTGCCCTCAGTCTGTAACTGCTGGGGATGGCAAGACCTAATTGAATTAAACAATTTAAGGATTTTCCCATAGCTGCAGGGAAGAGCAGGAGCGAGCAGAGCCCAGGCTGTGCTGTCGGGATCAGTGCTTGGGGTCCTGCGCCCCCTCCTTGCTGCCTCTCTCCCAAACACCTTCATGGGAAATTAATCCTTCAGCCAAGCAGTAAAAAGATCCATTCCCTCTTTCTCTCGCTTCCTCCCCTGCAAATTGATCCCACGCAGCCGGGCCGGCTGCTCCACTCCCCATGTGCCTCTGGAGGGGAAGTGCTCCAACACTGTATGGGAAAGGCTGGGAAAGGGGACGGAGCCCTGTGGCAGCGCCTGGATCCTTGGTCCTCACCTCATTACTCCATTTGCAGCAGTCGGGAATTGTTCAGCTCCAAAATGCTGCTGGCAAAGGTCAGCACAACCAGGGTCCCATCCCCAACTTGAGCAGCACTCAGTTCCCAGAGCAGCACCCATCCGTGGATGCTTTTCCCCAGCTTTTTTCTTTTTCTTTCTGCTGCAGGAAAACCCTGTTGCCCTCTGTCCTGACAAATCCTGGATTTCCCCAGCTCTGCTCTGTGCAGGGCTGAGGTTCCCCCTCTGCTCCTTCCCTAGGGATTTTTGGAGCTGCTCCAAGCCTGGCTCCAATCAGCTTTGAAGTCACCTCCCAGGGCAGCCGTGAGCCTGTGTGTGGGGGGGTTCGTCTCTGTTTTGGAACTAGGCTTGACAGTCCCGTTTGCTGCCCCCTCCCCGGATCAGTGACCGCAGGTCCTGGCTGGTGACATTGGTGCCGTGAAGAGGGTTGTCACCCAGCCTCAGCAAGAAGCCCAAATCGCAGCCAGCACCACGGATTTGGGGCTGGCAAGGTGCTATTTTGTGGATCAGATGAGTGTGGGGGGCGAGGGCTGCAGCACCCGGCCAGGTCCCCCTGCTTTGACTGTGACCGCGAGGCTGCAAACAGCAGCACTGGTCGCTGCAAGCAGAGACCCAAAAGCTGCTGGTTTGGCCCCAAATCTCCCCCTTTCTGCCTGAGCAACTCAGGGGTGCTGAGGAAGTGGCTGCGATGTCTTTCCCGGCATCCTTGCTGGGCAGGGACATGCAAGTGGTTCTGCGCGCCCCACGCTCACCATTACGTGGCCAGCTGGGAATTGGGAAATCAATGGAAGGCAATTAACGTGCACGGGCGGATGGAGGAATCTGCAGCCAAAAGGTTTAATCTCGGCAAGATCCTGGAGCGGCCGGTGCCAGGGAATGAAAACGCTGGGACGGAGCCATGGAGGGGGACCATCGAAAATGCATTTGGCAATAAAGCAGTGGCTCCTCTTAGAGGGCTGAGGAAAAGGGTAGGGTGCGATGGGGCTCTTACCTGGGCTGCTCCCAATGTACAACCCCCTACCGCAGCACCCAGACCCCCTGGATCTGCTCCATCTGGGAGCGAGTAGGGAAAGAGAGGGAGAAATGGTGCAAATGAGCAAAGAGCATTTGTCCCTGTGCATGAGTTGCAGCTGGAATTGCAGCTCTGGGAACCTGCGGATCCCAAAGGGCTCTGGAGGCCGGGGGCTCCCTCCCCACTGCCGTGACTCTGGGCAGTGGCACGTGGCCCTTGGGGACAAAAAGCAGCCTGCGGCGCCTGACATCACTGCCTGCTGTAAGGGGGTTCTGGTGGCGGGGCAGCCGCAGCCTCCACAAAGCAGCAGATTGTTCTCGTGGCGCCGGGAGCATTCCTGCCTCTAAGGGAGAGCGAGGCGGGAGATGCTTTTTCCAGGGAGCTTCAGTGGCCTCAGCACGCGGCAAGGACCCCTGTGTCCACGATCCTTCGCATGGAGGGGAACACGTTTGCCAGGGTCCCCCAGCCTGGTGGGCAGAGAGGCCAGGAGCTGCAGTGAGGGGCTGAGCTGGTGGGAAGAGGACGATGCTGCACGGGACAATGCTGCACTCATGCACGGGAGGAGAGAGGGTCACGGTCCCCCATGCACATGCATGCAAATGCACTCACACACGTGCACATGCATGCAAACGCACACACACACGTGCACATGCATGCACACATGTGCACGGAGCTCGCATAAGAAGCCAGAGGCGCCTCAGCAGCCTTTGTCAGTCCCGGATCAATGCAGCTGCCTGGAATTGCACGGAGATCACACAGCCCCTGGGCTGGGGGTGACACAGACAAGAACAAGCACCTATTGCACTAAATAAATGAGCAATTAAGGGTAGCGCAGCAGGACTACAACATCCTAGCCCTCTCCTTGAACCCCCTGCACTCCCACACGAAGGGGTGCCAATCCGGGCGGCGCTGGGTCCCCGACGGGGCCAAGGGATCTCCGGGGACCCCACGTGCAGGAGTGAAGCTCCTTTGTGCCTGGGTCAGGCGCTGGGGCTGCTGTTTCACTGCTCTAAATCAGCCGGCGACAGCTGCTCTTTCAGCACCCGCCCGGGGCCCTTCCGGCTGTGGAAATGCAAAGCCCCGCACCAGGCAATGGGGAAAACCCACCCTGGAGCCCTTCGGGGTGTGCTGGGGGCTAAGGAGCAAGGAAGCTAACGAAGAGGGGAGCAAGTACCCTTTCACACCTGCTTTGCTCTGCTGAGGCTGCAAGATAGGTGCAGGGCGGGTACAACGGGGATGCAGATCCCTGTGCGGGGCTTGTGCAGCTCCCAGCACCCCAGAGGCTTTGCCTTCAGCTGCAGAAAAGGTGCCGGCGGCTCCTTTCGTAGGTCCCCATGCCAGGATGGGAGCTCTGCCCCTGCCCTGTCTCTCCGGAGCCCCTTTGCTCACCTGCGCATTTAACTCACAGCCAGTTTGCTGGGCAGGAAAAAAAAAGTCTGCAATTAAAGAGACGGTGGCTGCAGTGAGAGGGTCGGTGGTTCACGTGCTAATGCAAGCAGATTTGGTTATGATTCATTAAGCCATTAACTTTCGTTTTAATTGCAGCTCCTTGAGTGGGGCTGGCATTTCTGCCAGGCGACCGGGAAAACAAGAGCCAACGGAGCCCCGTTCCCTGTGCATTGAAGCAGCCCCCCAGGGACAGAGGGTCTGCGTGAGTGAGAATCCAGCCCAGAGAGGCTGCCCTCAGTGAAGAGCGGGGGGTTCCCAAAGTCCTTCAGTGTAGATGGGCGTTTCCTCCAGTCCCAAAAAGGTGGAATTTAAGCCATGGAGCATCCTGCAGCTGCTACATCCACCTCAGTGCACAGCCGCAAACTGGGACTGGAGACACCCAGCTCAAACCTGGGGACATCGGTGCTTCTCAGCCTTGGACTCCCTCCTATCCCAAGCCCATCCTGGAGGGGCTACTGTGCCCAGACCAGCCGGCCCAGCTCGGGGTTCAGTTGCCCAGGGCAAGTCAGGTGAAGGAACCTGCCTGCAAGACAGGCACAACCTTCAAGGAGATTAATTAAACTGTATTAATGCCCAAAGTGGACATAGCCGAGGAGGCAAACAGTCCTAATTCGATTTCCCTGACTTGCAAATTGTGGCAGTGAAGCTGGCTGAAATCACATTAAGGCCGTTTCCACCCCAAACCGTGTCCTCGCAGGGCTTTAATGTAGTTTCACTAATTTGATTGCAGGGCTCATTCTGATTAACGTGGTTAACACGGAGCCCTGGTGCCTTTGGCCTTGCGCTGGGGCTGCGGCCGGGAGCCTTTCCTGGCACCGCCGGTGACGATTCCGCCGTGGAGGGCCTGGCCACTGGATGAGTGTGCTCCAGCACTATCCAGGGATGTCAACGTGGCACGCAAATCACATTTTATTTTTTTTTAGGTTGGAAAAAAATGATATTTCTGTTGAAAACACTTCTTCCATTTGATGTGTTGCAGAACAAGCACCGGCTCTTCAGGGAATGCATAATTCATGGGAAGCTCAAGGGAAAAGGGAAGGAGCTTTCCTTGCAAAGCAAAACAGCGGAAATGCTCTCTGCTGCAGGAGTTCCCATCTGCAAGGTTGGGACCTTTCCGCCGGGATGTTCAGGGATGCTCCTCTGTGCACCCAAACACCCTCTGACCTCCCTCCTTTGTCGTGTGGCTGCTGGAGCTTGGAATTATTAGGAACAGGAGAGGAAAAAGGGGGCAGTTAGAGAGAGCAGGCAGAGCTGCTCTGAAGGAAGCCAAGTTCACGGGCTGTTTTGGGAGCGCTGGGGTGGGCTGTGCAGCTCGGATGCGCTTCCCGCGGAGCCCGGGGCTCTGTCTCGCCGCAGGCTGCTGTGTGCCGGCTGCTCAATGCCAGCTTTATGGTGGAGCGGCAGGGAAGCGCCAGGGTCAGCGGGTGCGGAGCACTCCAATTCTCCCCAGTTTGCAAATTCCATGCCATAAATTTTTCATGGGTGCGCTCAGGGCATAGCCAGGCCTCAGGATGCCGAATTTGGGCTGCAGAAAAGGAGACTTTTTGTTCACTGCGGCCAGAGTTAGCGCCGGCTGCCGGCCCTGGCCTTGCCACCCCAGGACAAAGAGCCACTTCTTGCCACACTCAGGCCTGCGAGAGCTCGTCCCATGCAGGAATGTCAGCTCCAAGAGGCGGCTGGCGCTCGTGCACGATGTCCTGCCTGCTCGCAGGGTCTCAGTCCGGCAGGGAGGAAGGGTTTCCCCCGTTGCTCTGGCTTGATTTGCAGCTCCCCATCCTGGAGCGCCCACCACCATCCTTGGGCTTTGGCTTCATTCCTCGCCAAGATGAAGCCTGGGGGAGGCCAACATAGCCCAAAATGGGCTCCCACGTGAACCCATGGTGCAGCCAGCACTGGCACAGGGCTGAGTTCCCTCATCCCCACCACACGCGGGGTTGTGTCACCTGCCACCAGCCCACAGAGCTGGGAAGGGTCCCAGTGGACGGAGCGGCGGCAGCCACAGAGTGATGCATCAGGACACGCGGCGTCCGGCCTGGCTGAATCACCCTGGGGACGGTCTCCACACAAAGGGACCATTTTTTCACACGAGGGCTCAACAACCGCCACCCTGCGGGTACCGTCGGCTCCCGCCAGCGGCATCGGGATCAGCCGCCCAAGGCCAGGTGCCTCTCGCGCCATGAGCCCAGCCGGGCTCCTCCATTGGCTCCCGCCATCTTCCGGAATCGGTGCACTCTCCTGGGAGCGGCTGCTTGCGGCTCTACCTGGGAAGGAATCTTTTTTCCCCCCCGCTTTTTCCTCCTGTTTTCCCAGGGGGCGCCGTCGGCAGAAGGGCGCCGCTTCCCCCTGGCGGCAGCTCGCGGCCTCCGCCGCGTGTCCGCCCGCCTGTGCGGGCCCGGGTGGGGCGGCCCGGGTGGGGCAGACCGGGTAGGGCAGCCCGGCTCCTCTCGCCGGGCGGGAGGCGGCGGCGGCTCCGAGCCGGGTTGTGGGCGCGGGGGGTGCCTTGGGACCTGCCGTGTCCTGTCTCGCCACGCGCCGGCCCCGACGTGTGCTCCCCTCACCACACACGTCAGGACTACAACTCCCAGGACGACTTACGCGCAACGGGAGCGCGGCGGCCAATGGAGCGTGATTTTGAGCCGCGGGCGAGGCGGAGCGCAGCTCGACGGGAGTTGTAGGCGACGCCCCGCTGCCCCCGGGAGCGCGGAGCTGCGGAAGAACTACACTCCCCAGAATGCCAGGGGGCGGCGCAGGCCAATGAGGAGCGGGCGTCTTGGCGCGGTGCGCAGGCGCGTGTGGCCAGATGGCCACAGCTTCATGTGGAGGTCAGAGGCGCCGTGGGCGCGGGTTGGGCCGGGTGGGGAGCAGTGGGTCCTGGGGCCCGGTCCGGGCTACGGCCCGGCGGGGGTGCGAGGGGGCTTCGCCCGCGGGGCGGCTGTCCCGGCAGGCGGAAGGTTGGAGGGGCAGAGAGCAAGGGTGGAGGGCGGTGCGCAGCGGGGCCTGGAGGGGCTGGAACGTGAGCGCTGGGGTAGGGGTGGGGCGTGAGGAAAAGCCCCAGGGGGGACATAGAGGGTTTTTTTGTGCGGGGGGTGCTAATCCTCAGCTCTGCAGGCACTGGTGCTGCTTAATGCACTTTTAATAAGATTATTGATTTCTCTCCTTTTTTTAAAAAAAATCTTTTGTTTGTTTGTTTGTATTTTGTTTTCCTTTGCAGGAGGGATTTACTGAAGGGGCTAGAGCTGGACGTGAGACATGGCCGCAAAGGTGTTCGAGAGCATTGGGAAGTTTGGCCTGGGATTAGCCGTGGTGGGCGGAGTTGTCAATTCTGCCCTTTACAACGGTGAGCTGGAGAAGGGGTGTGTGCTTGGGGGGCTTTAATGTCCTTTCCATCACTGTCTTTATTGCTCTGTGCCTTGTTATTAATGATGCTGCGGAAACAGACATGGTCACTGTGCTGGTTAAACTGGGCTGTGTGGCCTCTACACTGTATAGGTGAGAGGATTGCAGAGTCTTTCACTAGAAACTGTAAGACCATGTTCTTTAAAGGAGGTTGGGAACGGTGGCAAAGTTTTCTCTTTTTCTTTGTGGCTACTGGCAATTTACATAATTTCACTAGTCTCCTGCAGCAAAAGGCCTTAATTACCTCTGATCGACTATTGATGCCCGTCATGGAGAATGTTCTGGTGGTGCACAAGTGCAGCAGTGCAGCCTTGCTTACGTGCTGTTTTATTCTCTAGTCGATGCAGGCCACAGAGCAGTTATCTTTGACCGATTCCGTGGAGTCCAGGACATGGTGGTGGGAGAAGGTACCCACTTCCTTATCCCCTGGGTACAGAAACCGATCATCTTTGACTGTCGATCTCGCCCACGTAACGTTCCTGTCATTACTGGCAGCAAAGGTAAATTTCTTGGAGCAGGTGGCCATAGGAGAGCAGCATTGCATTGAATATGGGTCTGCTGTGATGACCTGTGTGACGTTGCCTGCATGCCATCAAATTCTTTGCCTCGGGCAGCAGGGAGAAGGTGCTTAGTTGATAATCAACCCCGAAAAGAGATCAGTGCATCCAAATATCTTGCAAGACTGTGTTCTGATTATGTCTAGTGTCTTACTCTGATGTTGGTTTTGATTTTTTTATAGTTGGGTGGACAGGGACATGAGAAGAAATTTTACCATGGCCATGAATTTTATGATTTTTAACCTTGCAGAAAATCACTGAGTCAAGGTTTTAACTTCTAGATGTGGTGAATTGATGTGCGCTGAGTCCAGGCTGGCATAGTGTCAGAACTGCTTTGGTCTATCTTTTTAGTCGCCAAACAAATTAAGTGGCCCTTAATTGCCTTCTGTAGGCCTCTCTCTTAATGCAAAAGATCTGTCTCTACAGTAGAGCAAGTAATTCTCTGTGTCAGACAAACTGAAGCTTAACTCTTGCCTGTAAGAAGGACTTGGGTCCCTGAGTGAAAGTGACAGTAAAAATAACTTCTTTCTGCTGATAAAGAGAAGCCTGAAGGTTTGTTCTTTCTAAGTTAATTGCAATGGGGAGGACAACTTCGGGACATCTCTTGTCTCCACAGTTCACAACTAAGCTTGTGCCTCCCTTTCTGTCTCCCTTTCCAGATCTACAGAACGTGAACATCACATTGCGTATCTTGTTTAGACCAGTGACTGCCCAATTACCCCGGATTTTCACAAGTATTGGAGAAGACTATGATGAGCGTGTCCTGCCTTCAATCACAACTGAAATCCTGAAGTCCGTTGTGGTAAGGGCAGCACTCCTGTCGCCTCGCTCTCCTCCTTTTTGAGCAGTGAGAGACCTGCTAGTGTGTTAAACATCTAGTGCTCCATCCCCTAGGCTCTAAAACCTTATTCAGAAAAGCTGATGATTGTAGTTACACTACTTGTTTCTCTGCCCTTCCGATGGCTTCACTAGCTTTTCCCTTCATTGTGAAAGTCCTGGTTAAGAGACTGCGATTCCCATTACTCTCATTTTCATAGACTTCAACTTATTTGCTAAGTATCTCCATTTTTGGAAGCATTCTCAGGAGACCGCCAAATAATCATCAACTTGAGTCCAGCTCGGATACCCTGGGAAACCTCCCCTGCAGCTTATGTTTGTATTTTAGTCATTTAGTCTTTCTCTTTGTTCAGGTAAACAGGTATCTTAATCATTGCCAGCTGTGGGAGATAAACTGGAGTACATCTGGGGTTTACGAATGCAAGAATGTGCAGGATATGAAAAATCTATTGCTTCCGGAAACTTTATTCTCATTTTTTTGTCCATTCTAATATCAGGCTCGCTTTGATGCTGGAGAATTGATCACACAGAGAGAGCTGGTCTCAAGGCAAGTGAGTGAGGACCTCACAGAGAGAGCGGCAACCTTCGGTCTCATTCTAGATGATGTGTCCTTGGTAAGAGTTTTCCCTTTTCAGTTTTCTCTTTTGAAGTTAGATAAGAGTAGTATAGAACCAGTGGGTAGCTAAAAGGGGGATGGAGTTTTAGTCGCATGGGAGATGTTTGTCTGGAGTTGCACGTTATTTAGTGGCTCATGTTGACACGTCGGCTTTTGCCACTGGTCTTCTGTGACCTTCAGAAGGACCTTGAAGGTTCAGCTGTATCCTCTTCTTGACTGACCTCGCTATTGTAGGTCTTTGTAGTTAAAATAGGGAGCGAGTGCTTTTTGTAGATGATGAATTAGTCTGCAGATTGCTTGAGAGCAGCCTGCTGGTCCACAAGCACCCTGGTACTCAGGGGAAATATCTTGTCTGAGGAGCTTTATTGGAAATCTACACCTTGGGTAGAATCCTGCCTGTTTCCTACAACTATGTCTTTTCCTTGCCGAGTCTTGTTCCTCTCTTCCCTCTCTACTCTCCCCTACAGCTTTGTAAAATAAATCTTGTTAAATCTGGCTTGTACATGCACTGCTGTCTCTGGGATTTCCCTCGAAAGCCTGCTTAGAGGAAAGGGAAACAAGCTCTTTCATTTGGATTTGATCACAGAGGAAATCTTTGCAGGAAGGTGACTTTGTTTGCACTACATGTGAGCTTCTTTGTGGCTGGTGCTTTCTACTGAACACACTCCTTAAGGAAATTTGCCTTTCCTTGCAACATCCCAGTGGGCTGCAGGTGTCCAAAGAGTCCAGGCTGAGAACACAAGTACCTAATTGAGCAGGAAAGGTTTAGGGTGGCTTTCTGGGTGACTGCTGGCCTGACTGGGGAGGAATGGGCTCCCTCTGCAGGGTGTTTTCCTAGGCTGGAAGGACCACGTGGAACATCTTTTGAGTTACCTGTCTGCATCTGATACTGGTCAAAACGGGATAGGAAAACCCTGCCTGTCTGAGTTTCTGTTGCCCTTCAGTTCTGTTAAGGATACTAGTTTTCCATCTCCACTCCAGTCCCACTGATACAGGAAGGTTTCCTAGCACATGGGAGCTGCGTGGTTCTTGGCTGTGCTGCTAGAAACTGTCAGTGTTGCAGACTTTCTTGCTCAATTTGTCCCACAGACCCACCTCACCTTTGGCAAGGAGTTCACAGAGGCAGTTGAAATGAAGCAAGTGGCCCAGCAAGAAGCAGAGAGAGCCAGATTCATTGTGGAAAAGGTACCTCGTCCTGATGCAAGACTGGTATCTTCCTCTGAGGCTAGCTAACAGTGAACATTTGAAATGTTGCTTGGGGTCAGAATGGTGATGCAGTGCTCCTTGTATGGCCCTGGCACGTGGTTGTTGGATAGATAAAGCCTAAATGTGTGTGGGTTTGGGAAGTTGTTTTTAAGGTGAATTTTAAATCTCTTCTCTCTAGTGGGGGGAAAAAGTCAAGCAGAATGAACCTTTATAATAAAATCACCTACTTTACTCTTGTTAAGTTTCCTGCTGGGGAAGAAAAAAGGCAGTATTATGGGGAAGTGGGAATTTATTCTTTCCCTATGACAACAGCATCTTTCTTCTGCTTTGTTCTTCTTTTCTCTGTTGCTCATTCCTCTTCTCCTTTGTTTGGTGCAGGCCGAACAGCAGAAGAAAGCAGCTGTGATCTCTGCTGAGGGAGACTCAAAAGCAGCTGAGCTCATTGCCAATTCGTTGGCCACTGCGGGCGATGGCCTGATTGAGCTGCGCAAACTGGAGGCAGCTGAAGACATCGCTTACCAGCTCTCACGGTCCCGCAACGTCACCTACCTGCCCTCTGGACAGTCAGTGCTACTCCAGCTGCCCCAGTGAATGTGGCTCTGCAGTCATAGCTAGATCACTTCTCCCTATGGATCAGCCCTTTCAAAAAGAATCATTGCAATTTCCTAATTGGGTAAAAGAGAGGAAATTAAAATCCGACCCTTTTTGAGTTAATCAAATAAAACCGAACACCCTTGACAACAAACCTGCATTCCTCCCGTGTATGGTCAGAGCAGTGGCTCCACTGACCATCCAGCTTTGAGAATTGTGCTTTTCCAGGCAATTTGAGCATCAAGAGCAAAGCTGGGAAGCATTTTCATCTTGACTTCTGGGTTGAGCAAGTACCCCAGGGGACTTCCTGGCCTCAGGAGTGCCAAATCAGTCAGGTTTCACAGGGATGCATCAGTGCCTTTAGGTTGTTTGAGCCAGGGTCTTTAGACTTGCATGTCCTGCACTAGAACAGGGATGCTCGTGGCTCGCTCTTCAGTGGAGCCAGTGCTTCTCCAGGTAAGAGGACATCAGGTTAGTGGCTCTGCAGTGCTGTGTGAACCACAGCACCATAAGCACAAGGCACAGATTGAGTGGATTGTGGCTGGCGGGGAGAGTAGCAGAGATCCCCTTAAGCCCTGGTTGCAGAAGCAAGCTTCCTTCTCTGCAGGAAATACTTGCTAGGAGGGACATCTCCCCCCTGCTTTGCTGCACACTATTGTTTGCTGTTGCTTGCCTTGTTGTGCAGCGTTGGTTATTTAACCAAGGTTGGTAACTACGGCAGTTGCTCTATTCCAAATGGTGCCTTGGACCATTTGGAATAGAGCGTTGGGTCAGTCCCCAACACTCCATGGCTCAGGCAGTCTGAGGTGGGCTGAATTCTCTGTTACATCAGTGCTCTTTTTACTTAGGAAATCTGAATTGCAAGGAGGATGTCATGGGTGAGATTGTATAACTAGCCTTCAATAAATGCCATGGTCCCAAGCCTAGTAATGTGGATTTTTTTGAAAGTTGGATCAGTAGAGCAAGACCTTATGCTTGTACTAGATTATCTTCATAAAAGTCATGTAGCACAAATAAGCACTCTTGCTCCAAACAACCTGAACCTTGAAATATAACTATTTTAGGCTCAATTCCTCACTTGCAACAATGTAAGGCTCAGAATATGGCTGAGAATACTTCGGCATGGGAGTGCTGGCTTGGTCACTTCACTCTCTAAGTGTTCTTTGGCTTGCTTTACCTCCAGAAAGCCAGAACACATTCCGTAGGCAATTGCAGACAGAGGACTTTTAATTTTCTTCCCTGCATGGTTTGGGCTGTTTACTGCATGTACATATATTTTCCAGGGAGGAGTGTTCTACCAGACACCAGCTGTGGGGACCTCCAACCCTACTGCTGGCTGTCAGAAGCTCTTGTATTGGCCTGGCACCGCAGTACCCACCTCCTGCAAACATGGTGCTTGTAGAGTGTCACTGTCCCTAAGCAGAGCAACCTCAGGTGGATGTCATCGCTATCCTGAGGATGTTGAACTGTGGGGAAGATTTCTGTAAGTGGTGGGCTCACTTTGTCATTGCACAAACACTTTGGGTTGCTGTCTGGCAAAAGGGAGACTTGCCTGCTTTTTTTTGCTGGGCAGGATATGTGCTTGCAGTGATGAGGTGCCTGAGCTTGCAAAGTGTTTTAAACAGCTGAGCACTCAGGTCCATAACTCCCAAATAACTTCCAGACCTCTTTCCTCTACAGTGCTCTTGTTCTTTATTCTTCTACTTTATTGCTTCAGACACTGTTTTAAGGAAGCTTCTACTTTTCTCCCAAGGTTCCTTTTAAAGACCCTTGGTGTTTCCTGCGTTTCTCTGTTGAGCTTCATGCGCCAGGTGTTGGGCTCCGAACAGTGGTCTGAAATCCTTTCTCAGCTTCTGTAGCTCTGCATTACTTCTGCCTCCCGTTTTGTTTCCAGTGGAGTGTGAAGCATTTCCTGCTGCTTTTGCTGTTAGCCTCTCTGGAGAAGATGTCTGAAGGCTCTAACGGTGGCCCCTGGGTCTGATTAATCACCATTTCCTTTGCTTTGGGGTATAATTCTTTTCACAAATGTTCCCTGGCTGTTAACTGCACTGTTACCCTTGCGCTGCCTCACTTGATGCCTAAAGCTGCCATGAACTCATCCGACTTCAAAGCTGTTCTTGAAGCTGGAGCTGTCTCGGTGCATGCCAGCTGAACCTGTTGTTTATACTGTGTTTATAGCCATCCTTCAGCCTTGGAGACCATGGGGACCCTTTACCCACCTGGGTCCAGATGGGGAATAGTGACCTTAAAATCAGGGCTTGGTTTTGTGTGGTCTACACAGGGTTATTGGCGGAGGAAACACAGAGCCTGTCACTTACTGGATGGCCGCTCTGAGCTGCGCAAGGTTGAGCGAGCACTGCCAATACTGGACATCCTCTACGAACTGGGTCAGGTGCTGTCTGTCTCTTTGGTTTGGGGGGCGAAAAACAAACAAAAACCCCCAAAACAAAACTAAACAAACAAAAAAGTCAGCATCGCATAGTGAAGGATCAGCCTCCCTAGCTTTCCAGACCGAAGTTAGACTGAAGGGATTAAAAGGTTGAATGCGCTCTGCTTGCTAGGATGCTGGCCCTTCCCTCGGCACATTCGGGAGTTGTTGGCAGGGAGTGAGCTCTTGCTCTCAGTGCTGTACTCCTCAGGGCGATAGAGAGAGCTCCAGCTGGGATAAGATGAAGGCAGCCACCCGTGCTGCTCTAACGAATAAGTCATCCCCACTCTCTGTCTGGCTTTTTCTAACCTTGTTGTTCATAACAACCCCATAAGAAAAACTCTCATGAGTGCCCCAACCTGCGATGGAGAGGCGAGAGAGAAGGTCAAGGCATGTGGCTTGTATTGAGGGCAGAGAAGCATTTTCGTACCAAGGATCTTCATCTGCCCTGCCAGAGACCCTGCATAGGCCACTTGATCCACTCGGAATCAGCCTTCTGATTCTTCCGCTGCTCCACTGGCCTTGCCCCTATTGTAAGTGCTGCCTGCTCTGCGGCGCACTCTGCTTGACAGATGCTCCAAAACTGCGGACCTGCCACTTCACCTCACCCTGACGACTAAGAGGGGCTGTGCTGTGCCCATGCCTGGCGGAGCACCGCTGGCCATGAGGATGGAGCACTCCATGAGTACCATGTGCCACGGCTTCCCGGTGAGCTAGGTGCACACTTCTGCTCGAGGTAAGGCCTAATTCCAGATGGGAAGAGATGGATGATGATGTTTGAAGGGAGGCAGAGAAACTTTTGGTTAGCTTCTGTGAACAGAAACGCCAGTGGGCCTGTGGTTTGGCACTTGAGCCTGGATTCCCACTGTCTAAAATGACACAAGCTCTGATTGAAGCATTTCCTGCAGTCAGGCAAGCAGGAGCAGATCTGTTGTGTGAGCTTTCTGATGTCTAGCAGGGATCACAGCCGTACTAAAACTTTTTTTTTTTTTTTTTTTGTGAGGATCAGAATGCTTTCCGTGGTCATTTTTTCCTCATTTTGGCCACCTGTTTGCCAAAACACTTTGAACTCAGTCTATTTGACTCTGCCATCCATTAGTTTGAAATGGGCTTTCTCTGGAGGAAGGATAGATACATCATAGTACATTAAGTGGCCAATTCCCCAATTAAGTGGCTGGGACATATCAGCAAGCTGGAAAGACCATGCACTTCCTTAGGGAACCCAGCTAAAAGGGCCCAAAAATTACTAAACAGACTTTGCCCCCAGTCTCTGTCTTAGTGTTCACTAGTCAGAAGTAAATTTCCCTCTTTAAGGCTTTTGCTCCCCAAAGCTATGGACACTGCCTTGCACCAGCCTCACAACAGGCACTCCTGATTTTCCTATTTCCCACCAGGTGGTTACATTCGGCATCAGCCTTGGGGCAAGGGTCTTTTGTGGGTCACTGATGAAGGCTGCAGCCATGCTGCTAACCACAGCTGGCTCCTTTTGCCAAAAAGAACATCTGGGAAGAGGCAGACACCTTTCTCGGAGAGCAAAAGGAGTAAAAAATGGGAGAGCAGCTGAGGTCTGCAGGCCAGGCTGCGCTCCCGGCAGATGGCAGCAGCAGGTCTGCTCTTTGCTGCCACGGAGGATGATGGGGACCAAAGGGTCCCTCAGCCTCCCCGTGGGGACAAGCGATCAGGGAGGTCAGTCTATCCTTTGCAGAGAACAAGGAGTGGACAAGAACAAACACAAAAGCAGGCGAGGAAGGAAAAGCACAGTCTGGCATGACGTGGGTCAGACTCGGGGCAGGCAGGTACTGAGTTTAGGCACTGAGCCAGGCTGGTCTGGTAATCCTTCGATGCCCACAGGCCTCAATGCAGAATACTAGGCTACAGGGACCAGTTTTAGGGCAAGGTCTGAGGATAATGGACAATGTGAGACCTACTGCAGGGCCCCCTCTGAGGGTGACTGCAGCCCTCTGCTGCAAAGTGCTGCCAGAAGACCAAAGAGCAGCAGTTAGTTGCCACTGTCACACATCAAAGCTCTACAAGTGGAGGTGAAAACTCTCTGCCCACCACTCTGTCTTGCCTGTGATGCCCAAGAGGTGATGGGGTTTGCTTTGCTTTGCTTTTTGCAGGGGAGATGTTGCCTTGCTGCTTCTCCCTCCATTCATGCTGCTGGAAAAGCTCAGCTCTGCACTACCCAGAGCAGCCAGGCCAGCCTGTTAGCAACATTCAGACCAGCCAAATAAGCTTTTGTTTATGATAAACAAACAGGAAACTGCCTGATTTCCTCTGCTTGCTCTCTGACTCTCTCTCTCTGTCTCTCTCTCCTTTTTAATAGATAACGAGCCTAACTGATTTGTGAAGAGGAGACTGAAAATTGGCACTTTGGAGCAACTGTAACTTGTAGCGCGGCTGTCACACAGACATGTGCATCTACTGTTTTACAGCTGCTGATGCACCAGAGCTGATGCTCTCCAGGTAAGTAAGCTCCCCAAATTTCTGATAATTTGTACCCTGCAGCAAGTTGGCAGCATGTCTGAAGTGGTTAGAGCAAGGGATAGGGAGGAGTTTCCTTATTGCTTCCTTTGTGCTGTTTATATCCAAGTGCATTGAGCAGACCTGTCCTGAAATACAGAGAAGGTGAGGCGGGGGGAAAAGCACTTACAGAAGTGGGTAAAAAATAACGTCCTAAGCTAGGCTGGAGCCTAGCCAGGCTGGACGAAGGGGAGCACTTAAGGACTGGTGCTTCTTAGGGATACATTCAGTCTAATTATTCCTCGCCAGGCACTAAGCACTGGAGGCTGAGCTGTTCCTCCCATGCCTGTTTTCTATCAGCAGAACTCAGCTGATTTCAGTCCAGCCAGTCCTGATTTACACTAGTTTAAGTAAATCTGCGAGACAGGTCAGGTTTACTTAAGAAATAATCAACTCTGTGCTTGGAGTTTCTGCTTGGTAAAACGGAGTAAATGTCACAGGTGAAGGGGCTGCAGGGTGAGTGATGGGGGCATAAGTAAACGCCAGCTAGGCGATACAGAACAAACTTCCAGAGATGATGCATCTGATATCTTTAAAAAAATATAGTGATACTTCTTTTAACCACATGTTCACCACAGCTACGCTGGGTTCAGTTTTCCTAGCCATAAAAAAGAGCAAATCTGTGGAGAAGGGACCTGGCAGAGAAGGCATTTATTCCTTGCTGAACACTTCTCCAGAAATGAGAGGAACTGGAGAGACCTGGAAGCCACCCACTCGAGTAAAAAGTATTGCCACAGTTAACAGTGCAGAAGGGCAGCCAGTAGTTAAACTGTCTTTGCAATGAAGACCAACTCTTGAAGCAGATATTATAAAGAGAGGTAACAGTATCAGACTCTGAGATTTGTGTGAATGTGCCATGTTCTGCGGGACATTGCACAGCGTCACTGCTGCCTCCCTGCACAGCCATGACCGGACATCACTGTGGCAGCAAGGTGACATTGTGATAAACCAGAAGTACCTATGGGAGGGCCCATAACTGCACCCCAAACCCTGGCCCTCTCCTGAAGCTGAGCTCAACTGCTGGTGTAAAACCAGTGCTAGGGCTTCACGCGCTGGATCAGCACACGATGCTGATCTGGAGCAGGTCAGAAATTGGCAGTGAGCTAATCTTGATCTTGGACAAGCCAAAATGGTTCCTGACCATGGAAAAAATGAATGTCCCAAATGGAACTGGTGGGCACTGCAGAACACGGAAGCAGTGGGAGATGCCTGTTGCAAGATGAGTGTTCACTATTACTCTTTGGCTGCAGGGAAAGCGGCAGTGAGGCAGGAAGGGCAGGAGGGGGCTAGGAAAGCAACCGTGCAAGATGCCTCCGAAGCTGTAAGTTAAAAATACTCCTGTGCGCAACAGAGGCAAGAACAGGAAGGAAGCACGGGTTAAGATTGAACAAGGTGAGTTTATCCTGGAGACATTAATTCAAACATGTCTTTCATAAGGATGAGTCTCATAATGCTATTTCTACAAAGCTGGTAAATAAGCCTCTGTTGAGGCTTTATATTTCTGTCACCTAAAGTATCTTCCTCTCAAACATGGTTCTTCCCAAGTGTTTTCAAACCCAAAAGGGGGTTTCTACACAAAAAGCTATGCTGGAAGATTGAGTGTGAATGGAAAAAGCTCCAGTTAAACTGGTTCATTCCTCCCCAGAAGACTCCAGCCAAGATAAAAGGACCAGCGCTTACATTACTGTGGCAGGAGTTGATGCTGATCGGAGCAGAAGTATAAATGTCCTCAGGGAATGCTATGGTGATGTTTCTGTTAAAGAGTTATCCCAGCACAAATGTTGTCCTTTGTAGACAATCTACTGAGGAGACCACCTAAGATTACAACATAAGCCAAAACAGATAAAATGGGCAGCAACCAAAGTAAAAGTCCAATTCTGTGGGTTTCCCTTGCTCCCATCCTGCTCTTATTTAATTGTCATAGCTCAGAATCTGATTTTTACTTTGCATTTTTAAAGGGCACAAGACAGAGGGAACTTCTTAATTTTTGTGGAATGACTTTATGTGGAAGCTGATACAGATGGTTCTAATATAATCATGTCACCCCCCAGCACGCTAACAAGTTAGGCATGGACCTGTCAGGTTTTTCTGTATTACACAAGGCTGTGGCCTTGTCTGAGTCTTTAATGCACAAGGTACCATAACATCCAGCTGTCAGTCTGTGTCCCTGAGGAGTCCCTCAGCGCTGAGATGCTTGAAGTGCTAAAATATGTCAAGGAGGCTTGGGTTTGTCTTCTTCAAACAGCAAACTTAAGGTTACTGTTACTGGAAGGTACCTCAGTCTTTCTGCTTCTCAGATGCTTGTTTCTTGCTTATCACCTTTGCTAACATCCTGCTGCTCGAAAGAAGATAGTGGTGGGTGTAAACTCTGCAATGTTAGTTGGAGGTGGTTAGTTTTTAATTGCAGCCTTACAGTGGACTAGTAAAGGAGAAGAGAGAATGGGAACAGGAACCTCCTCTGCTTGAGCTTGTACTCTGCTCTGCTAGTCTCAAAGTCAGATCTCTATTCCGCGGTGGTGGTTCCCTCAGACAGTACAGGACTTCCTGTGACAAGGGTTAGCAGGAAAAGCCCTTTGTTTTCCTTTTGCTTCCTTTCCCATTGCTCAAGAGGACCCTCAACCCTGCAGGACAGAGCAGGATGCCTGATAGATAAACCATTCATTTGAAACTCAACTGGTTGGGTTGTAGAAGTGGTCTGTCTGTGCCTCAGTTTATTTTCTTTGTTTTCCTAGCTGGAGCAGGGACTTTCTTTGCAGTGTCCCTGCATAGCACCAAGCTCCAAGGGCTCTTCTCCCTTGGGCAAGGTAAAAAGAATCGTGATTGCAAATGTGTCCTCATAAGCTCCTTGGTGTCAAATCACACACAGTTCAGGCTGTTCCCGATGCAGAACTGTTATATCTTGGCAGCCACAGGAAAACA
>JAUBNY010000201.1:276115-307194 GCA_032275445.1 Crypturellus soui
CGGAGGCCGGGGGGGGAGGGAGGGAGGCCCTTCCCTCAGCCCTCCCGCCTCCTCCGCCACCTCGCCCGTGCCCCCACCCCCCGCCCGCGCCGCCCGCCATGGAGGGCGGCGGGGGCGGCCCTGCGGGGAGCGGCCTGGGTGAGTGCGGGCCGGGCTGGGCGGTTGTCGCGTGTGTGGGTGTCGTCCACCGCCGCCGCCACCTCAGGGCCTTTCCCTCAGGCCTGGCGGCCGCGGAGCCGCGCTAGGCCCAGCCCGGGGGCGGGCGGCGGGGGCGGCGGGGGTTGAGCCCGGGCGGTGTTTGCGGGGGTGGGGGGGCAGATTGGGATCGCCTCGCGGCCCCCCCTTACCTGGGGTGGGGGGCTACCCGGTACCGGAGGCCACGGAGGGAGGAGGGGACTGAGCCACCTGCCTGGGGGGAGGGGGGCCGGGGGGCCGCGCCAAGACGCGAAGGGGAAAATCGGCCAAAAACGCACCCAGAAAAAAGGAAACCGCCGATCTTGGTGGGTTTGGTGGTGCCTGCTCTCCCCTCTGCCTCCTTCCTTGGCCCCTCAGCCCGGGAAGTCCCAAACAAGGGTTTGAGGGCACCCCTGTGCATGGGGAACTGGTGCCGTTGGGCATTAAATGCTTTTGGGGATGGGGTTGTCACCGGGGAGTAAGGAGGTGACGTCCCCCTGGCCAACTCAGGGTCTAGGTGCATGTTGGGCACCTCTTCTCCCCTTAGAATGGTGTCTTGTTGCCTGTGGCCATTCTCTCACAGTTATTTTGGGGGGGGTCCTTGTGGGTTATTTTGTACTGTCTCATTTTCTCACAACTTTAGCCTGTGTGGCCAGCTTGGCACAGGTCCAGTTAGGCTGCAGGGATGCGCTCCAGGCTAGTGTTCCCCTTTGGCCCCAGAGAAGCATCCCCCTCATCCTGGCTGGCTTTGGGCATCTCCTGCGACATGGTGCGAGCGAGGGGAGTCCTGTGGGCATCGAGGCTGCGAGGCAGGCACCTTTTTATCTTTTGAGGGGAATGACCTGAGCTGTATTGTTCTGGCATCGCATGTGCTTTGTTGACAGCAGCACACGCGCCGTGAGGGCTGCACAAGGGAAGGTGCCTGCGTGGACACCATGCACGAGCGTTGCCTTGAAAGGGGCCACCTTGGTGCCACCCCGTGCAGAATGTCCCCAGCTCGATGGCCTGCGTGTCCCCACTTGCCTTGTGTGCTCTGTGGCCTGTGCCTGCTACACGTTAACGGCACGTGTGGATATTGCTCTATAGACACACCATTATGGCAAAAAAACAGCATTGCTGGAAAATCTGATATTAAAAGCATCAATTGCTTCACAAGATGGCATAATTTACCTCCTTTACATGGGTTTAGCATCATCATCAGTGTTTATGTGCAACTCCCTTTTTGCCTGTACCTAAGATACACTTTATTTTTGTGCTTTATACCTATTTATCCAACGCTTGCAGTACGGTTGTGGTGCGGAATGAGTGAAGAGCCCAGTACCTGCCCCAGGCAGCCGGCATTCAAATTCAGATGTTGATAGTCACTTTGAGATGCAGCATAAACTTGTAGTGTAAACGTGTCTTAGGAGATAGGCATTTTGAAAGCTTTTTCAGGCAGCCTGTGTTTGAAAGTCAAGTGCAAAATTAGGAAGCTTTTTATTTTTATGCCTAACTATTGTATGTAACAGGAGATTGGAGACTTAAGTTTTTATTTATAATTTTAACTAGTACTTGGCGAATCGAGTGTTTAGAGGTACTACAGCATTTATTTGTGGTAGCCGAGCTCTGTTTTATTTGGAAAAATCAGTAAATGTTTTGGGGAGTGTAATTTGTAGTACAGCAAAATATTTATGTTATCAAAACATTTTGGTGGTGTTTTAGGTTCTTGTTGATTTGATTTAGAGGACTTCATTGATTATGGTTTTCTTGTTTAATGCTGGTACACAACATCTTTGCGTGCTGTTTCCTGAAAGTTGAGTTCCTAGCACTTTTGTATACGTGTTTAGTTATATACGAGCTAAGTTACAAAAGCAGTTTGTCACGTTTTGTTGTGAGTGCAGGATATCATAGAATCATAGAATGCCTAAGGTTGGAAGGGACCTCTAGAGGTCATCTAGTCCAACCCCCCTGCACACGCAGGGCCACAGGTTATTTTGTTTTTGCTCTTATTGTTAGGGCAATAGAATAGGAAAATTCAGATTGTGATGTGCAATTGCATCTGAAGACAGAATTTATATGCACAAGAAATTACTTGCAGGATATTTATATGTTGAATATAGTTGTATAGTGCCGTCCCACCTATAATGTGGGATGCCTGTACAAGAAGGACTCGGGAAGAGTCCTCTGACTTTGTGCTACTAGATTTCAGGGAGATTTTCAGTAAACAAGCTCCTCTCATTTTTGATCCCGTGTTTTCTCTCTCGGTGCCTAGTGGAAGCGTGGTAGGTGTACCAGTAGCGTATATGAGATGGGCATGGCTGTGTTAAAGGTGGTTGCAAAACTGCTCATCATCAGTGACCTATTTCTACCCAGCATGCTACAATATGCCTTATCAAGGAATAGATTTCTTTTTCAGCCAACAAAAAAAGACAAGCGTAATTGGAAGAAAGTGCAAACCAGTTGAGAAGATTGATAGGTTCTGTCAAAACCTGGATCTTGGTTCATTGCTGTATTAAAACCATTCACTTGGTTAAATTCCAGCAGTATGAAGCAGCTGATCATGCTACAGTATGTTCTGCTGCAAAATAGCATGTCCCTGTGCGATCCAGATCTTGGCTTCCAAGTGCAAAATGAAGTAAATTTTAAAAGTGTGTGACTTTTCTGGAAACAATTTATGTTGCTTATTCCTTGCTTTCTGTCTTTTCAGAATCTTAAAGTTTAGGAGGGGGCCCCTTGCAGGTCAAAAATGTATTTTTTTTTTTAATGTGAGGTTGCTTTATTAAGAGAGATTAGGCACTTCAAATATCCAAAGATAGTATCTGCCTCTCAACTGTGTTAATGATACCATCCTTAATACATTGAGCATGGCTGAATTATTTAAAAAATGTTCTCTACAAGGGTCTGTATTTTTTAAAATTATTGCAAAAGATGCTCCAAAACTACCTGTTCTTTCTGTAGATGCCTTTTTTCCAACCATTTCCTTTATAAATATTAGGCTTTCCTATTTAAGGACTTGGCAGTAACTCCTTTAGTGCACTGAAAATCTTAAGTGTTCTCTGTTATCATAAAAGGATATTTTGTCTCTAACTGGCAAATTTTATATCCTTAGGAACACTTTTAATTAAAATATGACTTCTTCTTGAAGTTGCAGACCGTTTAAACATATGTCCTTTTAAGTAAGTCAGTATGAGTAAAGTTATATACCATTTTAGGCCTTTGCAGGATCTTTGTTTTCAGTATTTGGGGAGGAGGATGGGTTTTGCTTACAGCTCTTAAGTAAAATTCATGTAGATCATGCAACTAGTAAAACAAAACAAGCAGTTTTTCTGAGTTCAGTTCAAATGTACCTTACAACCCAAGCTTGTCATACCTAATTTTCAAATTAGCTTTGTAAGCGCTTAATTTTTCCAAGTGATCTTAAATTGCTGATTTTTTTTTTAAATTGCTCCTCCCTCCTGAAAAACAATTGCACAGGGAGTGAAACTCTTGGCAGTAGCTCTGGTGCCAGCAGCTTAAACTCATTAACACAAGCAGCTTGCATTAGTTTCCTTGACACTTTCAGACACCCTTCCCTGCGGAGGTTTCAGACTAGTAGTTTTCACTCAAAAGAAACATTTAGCTATGCTGAGCAACTAGCAGCACTTTTGTGCTCTATCCCTCCCTTGTTGGTATATTTTGAAGTTCTGAAACTTGATTCTGGTAGTGGAAAAGTGATTTTTAGAAACACGTTGTGAAAGACAAGTGTGCTAGAGAGTGAGCCTGCTTGAAGATACCATAGGAGCATTGGAGATGAGACCTGTGAAACCATTTCGTTCTGTCCCAGATACTAAATACAAGCAAATGGAAAGTTTTCCAGCTGAAGTTTTGGAGGAGTATTTGTGGTACCGCTATGAGGGCAGATGGCCTGGTAGGACAGAGTTGGTGCTTTTCCTTTTTTACAAGCAGAAAGTTTTATAGTTGAAAATTTACAGACAAGCATCCATTGATCCACATACTTTCTTTTATGGGAGTGCTGTACACACACACACACACACACACACACACACACACACACACACACACACAAAAGTTGCAAATATTTGACTTGGAGCATAGCTGAATCTCGCAGGTGCAGAAAGTGAACCAGAACTTTGCTTTTCCTATGGCTTGTTAGTCGTGTGGCAAACAGGCAAAATCTGTTCTGAACTCCACATTTACTTGCAAGTCATGCTTATTTAAGCCTTTTTTAGTGCTTATGAGATGAAAGGGGAATTATGGAATGTGTCTTAATAGTGATGTCTGGAAACAAGTTACATACAGTGACAACTGAACTTTAATGGTAGAAGGCAGATTATTTCTAACTAAAAGCCTGATTGCTCTAAACTTGTCGGGTAGCCTATAGTGGATACTATCAGCCACACACAGCTACAGTAACACTGTGCTTACATTTCGAGTGTTTTGCTGCATGCCACTTTTTTATGGACTTGCATTGGGATTGTTACTTAATGCAATGTGACAGTGGTAGGTTTGATATTATGAAAATATGAGTTGTGGGATATAGAAGTGACTTCTGAGGTCTTAGGCTGAGGCTGGAATGTATCCTGATAAATCATCATCACCCATGTCACATAATAAGGAAAATGAGTGCTGTGAATCTCTAGTTTGCTTTATTGCAATATGTGTGTCTTGAATCACTCATTTCACACTTACTAGATGCAGGATGAAATCTCTGAGTGAAATGCCATGCTGACTACAGTTTTAAGGTCTGAGGAAAATTACATGCCGAGTTTGATGGCAACTTTTTGCCAGGCAGTTTTGTTTTAACATATGCCTTGTTGCATAGTTCCGCTTTCAGTTGTACCACTCTAAACTCATTCCAGTTCTTCTGCTTTCCAGTTGTAGCTCGTAATTTCTTTCTGTTTCCCGATTTGGTATCCCTTTTCTTATCCTCCTTCTTAAAATAAAACAAAATTAATATATTTTCTACTGCCTTCCCTGAACTTCTTTCTTAGATGAGTCTGCTTTTTTTCTTTTTTCTTCCTTTTGTGAATTTGTGTCATCACTTTTCCTCTAACCTGCAAATTTCTTGGGGAAGTCATCTGCATTCTATGAATCTTTAATAAATTACCTAGCCTATTAAGATGCTCTGAGATCATTTAACTTAATCTCTCCTGTGCAGAACAGACTTGTCTTCTCCCACACTCCCAGCACTTCAAATCCAGATAAGATGAAGTTAAACATTTCTGCTGCTGGTAGATACTTTTCTTCTTTTCAGTCTTTATTTGTAGGTGAAAAACGCGGTTGAGATTCTTCTCAACCCGAATTCTTCCGCATCTTTTTCAGATTTGTTCAGCAAACTGTTGTCCTGCTTCTGGTTCTCTTGCATTGTTGTTTTATGGAAGTTGAAAGTTGGAATATACCTGTAGAATAAGGAAGGAAGAATTTCAGGAAGCCAATTCCTGTAACAGGCAGTAGCATTCAGGGAGCTGGTTCAGAGAACTGATCCAGCTGAAAATTAATCCCAAGGAAAGATTATTCTTCAGGCAGACTGATTTCTCAAGGCAGCTCCATGCAACCCCAGGAATACCAGTGCTGGCACATAAATAGGGAAAGAGCATTCCCTCCCTGGTCACCACATGGAATTAGATCTGATTAAATTGAACAAATAACATTGGCCTTAACTGATTATTATCCTCGCTTTGTCCAGGAAGAAACTCAAATACAGACCAGAGATAAAGTGTTCGTAGTTGCATAATAAATTAGTAGGGTGGGAAAAAATGGGAATGCAATCTGCCATATCAGCAAAGAGAGTTTGCTTTTGCTTTTAAGAACTGCATCCATCAAACACATGGGCAGGCTGGGGTAAGCCACCATGGAGGTGCAGAGGATGTCAGGATCGTGCAGCCCGGTGAATATATAGAAATACTAAACAGAATTAGATTTCTGCATCTAACCTTAGTGTATCACTCAATATAGTTTATGCCTGCAAAGGCAGAATTTGTGCAAGCAGAGGTTTCTGGAGACATATTATTATTTGGATAGCATTTCTCAGAAGCTGCTGAGTTTCAGCGCTTCACTAAGCGTGTTCTGTTAAATTACATAAATACTGTCAAAGGAAGACTGTTTTTTTTTTTTCTGTCTTTTTCAAAAGTTTACATGACATTTTTAAAACATACAACATGCAACATAAAATGTTGCAGAAAATTCAGTAGTTCCAAACAGTGATTTGTAGTATAAGCTGCTGTGTAGAGTGGTTATTCAGGGTTTATAGGAGCGTTGCGACATTGTGCGAGGAGAAACGGGTACAAGAGGGTAGGTTTAGCAGTGTCACATTTAGACTTTGTCAACATGAGATTACTTCAGCTTCTCAGTAATAATTCCAGACTGCGGTTCTGCTGGTGATTTGTCCTTTTGTCTTTGTATTAACCTCAGGTTCGACTGAGTTGATCTGAGCGGTGTTTAGGGATTTTTAATAGTTAAGAACTGCTAGCAGTTATAAAACTAAGGCTCCAGGCAAATGCAGATGTACTTTTGTGAGCAGTTAGAGAAGGGGCTATTGGGTGAAGCCCAGGTCAGGAAAGGAATTTTTTTTTCTGCTCCTTCTCTGTCAGCTCAGGATTTACCAATATGAGAGCAGAGAGTCAGGCTTGTCACTAGTCCACCTGCTGCAAGTGTGCTTTTGTTGCTATGCAGGGGGAGGTCCTAGAAACTTGTTACTGTTCTCAGAGTCAAAATTACCTAGTGTGTAAAGAGCTGTAGATGAAAAAATGAGAGGATTTTGAACATACCTGTAAGCCCATTCCAATGATATGAGAAGAAACATTTTTTAGAGAGATACAGTTCATACTTCTATGAAGCCTCAGAAGATTTTCCTGTTTAAACTGTTTTTTTCTCCTGTTACATTCCACACTGAACCAAGTTCCAAAATATTTAGCAGTCTTTTATACATATACATACATATATATATATATATATATATGTTCTACCTGCAAATTCTGTTTTGTGCACAGGCAGTTTGTGCTTTTTCCCCGTCTCTCAGCTGATCCCAATGTACGTATGAAAAGACACAGTTACACATCCACTGCCCTGTTTTCTGCCCCTCGCTCACCGGTAGGAGAAATGTTAGCTTTGGAAAGCAAAAGTGCAGATCTTTGACAGATTTCCTCTGTGTTTTCATATGACCTTATGGAGCCTATATTGTTAGTACAATCATTTACAGTAAGTTAGTAATGTTTAATAAAAAGTGTCATTGCAGGCAGGGAAATAAATGAACAGTTTAAAATCTTAGGGCTGTTTCTACTAGTCTTCAAGGAGTGCAAGCAGCGAATGATGTCAGCAAGTGTTTGGAGAGAGGGGTCGTGCATCTGAACAAAAAGCAAACAAGCAAAAAAAGGGATTTGAGGAAAGGAGTAGGCCAGTGAGTGAAACAATTGTCCTTTAGCACTGAGCGAGTGGGTTGTTCTGTGAACTCCTGGCATGGGTTCTGATGAATGTACAAATTCGAAGGGACAGATAATCTGTTAATGCAGTCAAATACTTTTTATTTTCTTCATATATTTGTCTTTAAAGTGTCAAGCAATTACAGAAGGCTAATTAATGTAAAAGCTAGGTATTTGTGTGGGAATGCTGACCATGACCGTTGAGTGATAACTACCCGCTCCTGGTTGAATCTTGCTTTCAGTTTTCTGTATTGAAAGAAACAAGTCATGACAGAATACATTTGGGTATGAGGAGGTTTCCAGTTTGGTTGCAACTGTTTAACTGTGAGTGATAACCTTCTGCTGTTTGTTAAACATGTTTGAGACAGGAGGAGAGGCTTAGGCTTTTAACGAAAGTATATGATATGTCATAGAACTTATTTCATGATGGTTTTGCCTAGTAAAATAAAATGTTGGGGTTTATGGTTGTCGTATCTGAAGCTAATTTCATAGCCAATAGAAAAGCTCCTGCTTATTGCGAAAGCCAAGGGATTATAATACTGCTGAAATCTGCAATGGCAACGTCTTAACTATTTTCTGTGGAGATAATGCTTGAAAAAATTCCAGATTTCCAGTTCTGGAAAGCACTGGTTTGAAAGCCTTTGTCCCTCAGAACAACTTTCTAGATATAGTCAAATAATTCACCTTAAGAAACAGGGAGAGAAAAAGCCTGAAGTGGTTTTTTTTTTTTTTTTTTTAATTCTGAAGGTTCTTTATTCTAATCTTTATGTTTTAGCTGCAGAGTTTTATAGAAGGCATTTTCTGGAATTAGAAATACATTTCGTTTCATTTTTCCATGAGGATGTTAAATACAGGCAAATAGCCAGTTCCATACAGGCAAAATATATTGCCTGTTGAGTTAGCAGAACACGTAACATAGATTATTTTAGGAATTGTCAAGAAAAATAACTGAAAGTCTGGATTCTGCACTTCTATATTCAAGCCTTCATACCCATTAAATGTCCTTCTAGCCCAGACCTTTACATTAAGAACGGGACACAATTTCTTCATCTCCAGTCTTTTGTTTCCCTGCCAAGACTCTCTGCAATATTTCCAGTTATTGCCAGTGTCGTTGGTGTTTTAATGTGTGTATCAGTTTGCTTAGCTGTGCCATGACTAATCCGTTTGAGACAGAGATGCCCAAATGCAACATACCTTTCATTTCACCAAAATACAAGCCACAGTGCCAAGGGCAATCTGATATATAACTTATTGTATGAATTGATGGAAAAATCTGTTTCAGTTTTTTTTCCTTTTGAGCTCATTGTGGGGGATGGGGGGAGAAGAGCATTATTCTATTGTCACAGAACAGTTTCTGGAATTTGTGAATGCTCTTTCTGCAAATCATCTGGCCACGTTAGACTGTATTCCCAAAGTTTGTGTCAGCTGCACGAAATTGGCTTTCCGATACAGTAGATGGGATTACTCCTCTTTACTTTCCTTTATCGCTCTCCTAAACGTTGAACCTAGAACAGATACCATCTCTTAGGTGGGTATTACAAGCCGTCCCTTGACACCCAGCAGATAACAGAATAGGCTATTAGTTGCAGTCAGTCTTTTCATTCGGCTTTTACCCCAGCAAAGGGGGACTTAAGTACTTCTCCATAGAAATGCAAAAGCCAGGAAGACATCCTGGCTGTGTCTCTGTCTTGAGAGAGAACTTCACCACTTAAGAACATATTTTCAGGTTTTCTTGCCCATAAAGCAGCTCAGATACACAAGAAAGGACGGATTGTACGATGATGTTATCCCGATGATGTTATCGTCCTGATTACCCTCCGCTGGCATGATGTAACTTGTACCAGATGCATTTTGCCACTAATTGACACTTGCTATGCCTGGGCACTATTCCGTTTCATGCACCTGTTCTTCACACTGTGCATGTTGCAATTTTTTTTGATATGCTCTGAAATTCTGCTCATGGATTGAAATGTCAGTGGCTGCAACTTTCTTAGCTGACCACTGTGTAGTTTCAAGCTGCATCCACAGCATTTCCTTCATAATAGGCTATTCAGAATTCCCAGAAAAAGCAGCCTTGTTGCTTAAGGATTTCACAGTGCTGAGCTGCACTGAAAAGTCCTTAAGATTTTGTTGTTTTTACGAAAAATAGTACAAAACTTGGTTGTATTGGGTAGAATAACTAAGGCCATGTTATATCTGTGAAATGCACAAAGAAATGCATTTATCTGATGCATGTCCTTTTATTTCCACTGTGTGTTCCACTGTGTAAAATCAATGACTGTAAATTGATTAAGAGGTAAAAGCAGTTGGTATGAATTGCTGATATTTGGCTTTTGGTGGAGGTGAGCAAAAAATTAACAGAAAGCCTCAGTGAAAAAGTCACACTCCCACTTGCCTCTAGGTTTCCAGCCATCAGAATGATGCATTCTCTTATTAACCTTTCCAAACAAAAATGTGCCAGCTTATCATAGGTCTGCTGTTCTTTTCTTTATCCAAATAAGTGACTAATAGATGTGAAAGAGTTTTTATTTTGCATGTTGTTGCCATTTGGAAAGGGTTGAGCTGTACTCAGAGTTTGGTTCTACTAGAAATTTCTACTAAGGAGTTGATTTTGATCTGGACTTTGGGAATCTGTCTCTAATTTCAAATAGCAATTTGCTTACTGTTCAGAATGCCCTGTCAGAATATACAGAATATACTGGCATAATGCTGGACCTGTGTTAAATTAATTTAAATCCTCTCAACCTGCTACCACTGCCTTATTCCTGTTCTGAAGGCAGTTTCTTGAACAAATACTTGACTAATTGGAAACTGTATCTTAAATAATGTAAATGGTTTATTTATATACATGGCTGTTTCACTGCTTGTAAACTGCATGTAAATCTGTTTGCCCCAGGACTTAACACAGCTGCTGAATTGTAGCTTACAACCAAAAGACATCCAGGATCCTTAATGACTTCAAATTGTTAATGCATACACAGAATACCATTGCCTTTAATTATAAGGCAGTCATTTTTCTTTCTTACTTGTGAGTGGTGCTTTCCTAACTGTAGCTGGAGAGAAATCTTGTTTTATGGAGAATAAAATTGTGTACTGCAAGATAATCTTTTCTTTAAAACCTTCCCCTTCAACTCAATGTAATATATAGTGGGCTTTATGCCTAGATGGCAGAGTGGAAACCTATTCATGCCACACAATGCGTCTTGATTGTATCACTGAAAAGCTGTTGTTAGACTGAGATTTTTCTGTTTTTAAACTGAAGAGGGGAAAAAAAATCAAATCTTGAGGGGTTGCCTTGTGTTTGAAGGTCAGCTCCCGTGTGGCAAGGAAGGTGTGTAAATGATTCTTATGCACCTGCATGCTCTGCCGTGGGTATTATTTGAGTGCCGTAGTGTTATCGGAGACTCGCATTACCCTACATGTTAGGGCTGTATGCTTTTTGGAGAATAATTTTGGCTTGGTGTCTTGGGAGCTATATTAAAGTTGAGCCCATTTCTGATTGCCAAGCTGGAAACGGAATCCAGTACGAGTGGCTTATAGCTAAAAATGACATCCTGTTTCTGTTGTGGAAGGTTGTATTGTAGCAAGGAAAGAAAATAATTGTAGATTGTGAATAAACTATTGCATTCTTAATGCTGGACATTGATTATTGTAATTTTATATTTTTTCCTTCTTTATAGTATTTACTTTTTGTGCAGGACCCCATTACCTTTCCTTCTCTTTTTCCTTTTGGTATACATAAAATTTACCCTAGAAAATGCCACTAATGTGTGAATTTGCGCATGGATTTATTTATAAGTAATTCTCTAGCCCTTATGGCTATCTGGGAAGAGCAGGGGGAACTTCCAGATGTTAACCAAGAAAGCAACCAATACAGCGCTGCCCTTGTGCCTGTAGACGAGTCAGTCTTGTGGCTGCAGTGCTGCTCCTCGACTCACCAACCCAGAGCAAAGTGAATTCGTTCGGTGTCTGACAGTTTGCAGAGCTAATAGTGATAACCTTTTGCAATTAAACTGGCTAAGAAAGAGATGAGGTGGAGCGGGAGTCTCTCCCCTCTCCTCATTTGGAGGAGCTCCCAGGGCATCCAGACAGAAGGGATGAACAGCTCTGGGTACGTCCACGATGCTAAAGCTAAAATGCAACATTTCCTGACTTTCAACTTGTCCCTCTGCTGTATTAACAAGGACATAATTTAAGCCATTAACTTCTGGGTATGTTGCGCTCGGTCTCTATTGATTCAACAGCATCTGCTGAATTGAAGCTGGGGCAGGTCCTTGTTTTAGTGCTTCTTGCTAGAAAACTAGTTCTATTTTTAGTTTGGATAACATGAAGAAAAGTGTTTTTTCTTTAGAAGCAGCGAAAGCATTGTACGAAATGCAGCTCCCACATACACATACTTCCTCCACCCACACGTTTGCTGCAAGTTGTTTGCACTTTCTTGCTGGGTTTGAACCTTTAATATTCATAGGCTTGCATACCTTTCGTAGGATCTCCGATTACTAAATGTTGCATAGAGCTCAGCCCTTCATTTTATGCTCATAATATGGTTATTCTTCAAAATTTATTGTCTTGCTATGCTTCTACAAAAGTTACTTTGAAACTGGGTATCCTCTTTGTGTTTTAATTAGAGCCTGCACTGCTCCCATGCGTGGCAGGACTGGAGTTTGCTCTGTGAGCCTGAGTCATTCAGCAGCTTTGGAAACAGCAGATTCACTTGCAAAAACAATCCCAAACTATATTCTTAGGGTTTAGGAAGTTAAGAAAAATTTGTTTTATTGTATGGCAGTATTTAAACCACTGTGTCAGAGCTGTCAGCCCTGCAAAATAGTGCATTTTTTGTGTTAGATGGGCAAGGAGGACTTTGCTTTACCAGCTGTTTTGTAGTTAAATCATCTTGCTGGAAAGTTGTGGGTCCCTTGAGGGTAGCAAGTTGTGTATTCAAAGCGAAAGTAGGTTACTGTTTCTGCAGAGTGAAGTGGTTTTAAGACCAAATAGTTTTGATAACTGAGAAGGTGTCCCTTTGTTTTCTTTTTTTGAAGTGGTACTATGTTCATACCAAGCGGTTTACTGAATATTCCTTAAATGTGCAGAGGTGAAATGATGGCCGTATATGCAAACAGACTCTTTCAACATCCAGTAAACTCAAGGGGATGGGGAAAAAAGTAAGGTTTCCTTTTTATGATACATCTTGTGCTTTTTCTGGTGAATTAACAGCAGAATTTTGAGAGGTTTTCAGATTGCCCAGGTAACTTGTGGGAGATACTTAATCTGCAGAGGAAATAATCAGATATCTCTGTCTCTGTGACACAGGATTTGGGGAGGGTTGTGAATAATTCATTAAGTTTTGTTAAAGGAAAAGCTAAACAGTGGTTTTTTTTTTTTTTTTTTTTTTAACCAGGCTCTCTGCTTCTTAAGGGTCTTCCTGAGTATACAGTTGTTAATGTTGTCTTGTAATCAGACAAATTACTAGTTTGTTCTTTCTTTTTTTTTCCATCTGAATGTTACTTGCACTCACAAAACAACGTTAACAGCCTGTCTTCACGGATTTCCTAGCCCAGCTGAGGCCTGGCACTCTTCCTGCCTCTCACCTCCAATTATTATGCAAATCTTCATCTGTGACATTGCTCCCAGTTGTTTGCTTTTTTTTTTTTTTTAATGTTACTGCTGCAATAATGATAATAATGACAATGAAAATCACCGTGGTTCTGCAGAGTGAAAGTGTTTTAGACCTTCTGGACCTCGCCCAAGGTTGTAATTTCAGCCTCAAGCTCTTTCCTGACCACAGTAGTTGGAAATATGACTTTCTTCTTATTTAGCTCCTTGATCCATCCGTTTTCTCCTAGGGCCTTTTATATTCCATGGGTAGATGCGAGAGTTTGAATAGTTGCATTCTTTGGGGATCACATGGTATTTTTTGCAGGAGGAAGTAGTAGTATCCTGGTCAAATTCCATCTTGGATAAGTGCAAGTGAAGTTTAGGTGGGCCAGTGTGATATCCTTTGGCTCCTGCATTGAGGACTAAGAGGCTGGGGGAAGGGAGAGGGAGACAAAAGAATGAAATCAGGGGTTGTAAAAGGAATTCCTGAGGTGGAAACAAACACTGGACACGGTTTTCTTGCTCTTATTAGGTGCTGCAAGTGGGAAAAGTTTTCACTAAAATTCTTCATGCATATCTGCATTAGTGGAAGGATTTTTGCTCTACAAACTTTTTCGTATATCTGCTTTGTGGGTGAGGATGGGCCCTTCCTGGCAGGTACAGAGGTGTTTCTGTGATGCTCTGAGCCTTGTCTGATGGGGACTTTGGCACAGAACCAAGTCTGGGAGCCACCAGACCTCTAGGGAGTCCAAGAAAAACACAGATGGTTGGAATTCTAGTGCTAGTTCTGGTCCACAGAAGGGGTGAATGCATTTGTACCTTATTTGTAACTATTTTGTTTGAGGTAGAGCTACAGGACACTTCCCCCTCAAGAGATACAGCTCACAGATAGTATATCCTGTGTTTCGTGTCAATTATACAAATTGAAAGTAGAAAATTTGGCGAGTGCTTTGATTTAGTTTTTTTTTTAATTGACCATTTTCTCTATGTTGTCTCTTGTAGATAAAATATTCAACAGACCGTTGACAACTTTCTTCAGAAGAATAATTGCTGCTGCTCTGCTCTTGCCACAATATCAGAATTGAGACCTACACGTCTGTGCTAAACACCACCAGAGAATCCTATTTTGTTAATTCTGTGTAGATGGAACAGGCGTCAGTCTTGACAGCCCATCCCAATTTAAAGCTGCTTGCTTGGTTTTCTGGGATTAAAGGTGCTCAATGAATCAGGGCCCCCCAAATGAGTCAGACAGCCAATTCTTGCCAACAGTTGGTTGAAAACTGTGCTGCGCACGTAGCAGGGATGGCACAAGAGGACAGTCGCCGTGGTCAAGTGCCACCCACGTTTTATCATGGTGCCAGCCAGGAACTCGATCTGTCCACCAAAGTATACAAGAGAGAGTCAGGAAGTCCCTACTCAGTGTTGGTGGACAGCAAAATGAGTAAACCCCATCTCCATGAGAGAGAGGAGCAGCCGTATTTCAGGGAGAACAGATCAGTAGGAGAGGTCCGGGCTGTGAAAGAAGACAGAGAAAACTCTGACGACTCTGAGGAGGAGGAAGAGGAGGAAGATGAAGTGACTTACAAAAGGGAGCAAATTATAGTAGAGGTAAACCTTAACAACCAAACATTAAATGTGTCAAAAGGGGAGAAGGGTGTCCCCTCCCAGTCCAAAGAGACTGCTGTTCTTAAGACCAGCAGTGAGGAAGAGGAGGGTGACAGTGGGGAAGAGGCCACTGAAGAAAGTAATGATGATGAGGAAAATGAGAGGCAGAAGAAAAAAGAGAAAAGAGTGGAAAAAGTTAGTGTTGCACAAAGGAGAACAAGGAGAGCTGCCTCGGCTGCAGCAGCCACCACTTCCCCACCACCCAGAACTACAAGGGGTCGTAGAAAGAGTGTGGAGCCCCCCAAGCGTAAGAAGAAAGCTGCAAAGGAGCCCAAGGCACCTGTGCAGAAATCAAAGTGTGAAGAGAAGGAGACTTTAACCTGTGAGAAGTGCCCCAGGGTGTTTAACACACGCTGGTACCTGGAGAAGCACATGAACGTCACTCACAGGCGCATGCAGATCTGCGACAAATGTGGGAAGAAATTTGTTCTAGAAAGTGAGCTGTCCCTTCACCAGCAAACAGACTGTGAAAAAAATATCCAGGTAGGTTTGCTCACCTGCTTGCCAGATTTCCACACCTTCTGTTGTGCCCTGGATACAGCTAGTGGACACTTCAGAGGGGGAAATCTCTTACGCAGACCAGGTTCTGACCAAGACCTTGTCTCTACATATCAACACTTTTTGGTGTCTTCCAGAAGAATTAAATTGTAGGGAACAGAGTGCACAACTGCTTTCCACTTTAACAGTTATTCTAATATTTAACCACACATTGGGAAAAACAAAAAGTTATTTTTAACATATTAGACTCAAGAATAACTGGCCTGAAAACAAGTGCAGTTGCTGGGAAGTACTTCGACAGCATAAAGCCTATTTCTTCAGGTGCTGAGCACTTGCAACTTATCATTAGCTTTAAAGTTCAAAGTTGTGTCACATAGTATGTCCAGGTAAAGTTTCAAAGGAGAACAAAATTATAATGTGTTGCTGGTGTTAGAAAGCTGCAAAACGCTGGCGAGGCAAGCAGGTGAGAGAGCAACTAGTGAAGTCAGAATTTTAATTTGTGTCAAATGCAGCTTGTTTATCCTATAGCGATAACTGCATAAAAGTAATTTACAGTAGTGATCATGGATGGGTATGCAAGTGTATGAACTCACAGACTAAATACATTCATGAGCCTGCCCTGTCCCCAGTGGAAAAAAGCTCAATAAATCTCACTGATAGTATAAAGGTCTCTGGTCTTTCTCAGCAGAAGATTTGCGGCTTTTAATTTTATACAACAATGGGAGCCTGTGTTGTAACAGAACCATTTTAAAGTGTAATGTGGAAAGAGTTTCAGAGTTTCTGATTCATCTGTGGTTTGTACTTTGCTAATAGGCATCTGTGTTCTCATGTAACTGGGGGCACTGGTGTTTTATCTGGCGGGTTGGGTGTGCTTTGTTGCCTTATTAAACCAGGCACAGTGTTGCCACCTACTTCTGAAATAATCCCACTGCTGGGATGAAGTGTCTTGAGGTCATTCTCCGTGCAATTCAAATGTTCAGCGAGTGGAAGGCAATACGTGTTTTGGGTCTATCCAATGAGATTTACCAGAAGAATTTAAGATTTTTGTTTGTTTGATTTTGAAAATGCTAAACTGAATTGGTATTCAGTCCCTGCTGTTCTGAGGGACAGCTGAACTATTTATTGCAATTTCTCTTCGCAGAGCAGTTCAAATGCAGCTCTGTGTTATCACTGCACTATTTTCCCTTAGGTGTCAACTCATGGGAGGAAGGTTAAAGAAAGGAGTGTAAAATACTGAGTCTTGAGCTTAGCTAGAAAAATGTATAAACATTTCAGTATGCCCTCATTTCTGCCAAAGAACTGAAAAATATCCTTGCAGTTTTTTAAGTACATATTTCAAAACTTTAGTGTGGCAGAGAACATTTAACTCTGTTTTTAAGGAAATGCCCTGCCATCCTAAGGACTTGTTAGTAGCCACATGGTATCCTATGACATTAAGCAGGAATTTTTAAATAGATTGAATAGATGTGATAGAATGAAGAAGCATCTGTAATGAAGCTTTGAGTTAGGTGGTAAATCAGTGACTGCACCTAGTGTTTCAGAATAAAAGATTTCATTAAGGGCCCATTGCAAAGAAAGTCTGGAGGCTTTTTTGAAATGTGTATGAAATAGAAGCCTTGTCTGTGCTTGGGTGGCTGCCCCACTGTGAATTCCTGTTACCAGCATGATATATCTGGATGCACAGCATTTTATATTCATGTACCACTAGCTGGTTGTTTCTGTAATTGTAATTCTTTTGGGCCAGTTAGAGACCTAGAGCCTGCTGAGTAATGGCCATGCAAGCAGAAAACTCCTGTTTTCTCTATGCTGGAGGCATCTCTATTTCAGCAGAACAAGGAAAGTTCTGTGCTGCAGTGCAGCAACGTAGCTACACTGGCTGGGCTAATGTTAATCTACCAGTGCAAAAATACATGCTGTAGGTACTCACTTACATTGCATTATCCGAATGTAACAAGAAAAGACGAAATTATGTCTAGTACCAGAAGCATCAAATCCAAAAATTCTCCCAAATATTCCCTCTACTAGAAGCAGTTCTAGTCATCTTCAGGTACTCTTTATAAGCATATATTCAGCAATTATTTTGGTCTGTCCTAACATTTGGAGTGTGCTTTACAGTTGCTTGCAGTTTTATTTATTTATTTTAGTAAGGGGATATAAAAGCTTTATGTTAATGTAGGGTTTCATATGTCATTGGGGATATGGATCTTTGCATGGAAACACCCTGAATGGCTTCATTATGCAAGCAGTAGTTGAGCTGATCACCGTGGCTGGTTCCTCTCAGGTGAAAACTAATGAAAACAGATTTTTTGATGATTTTTTTTTTTTTAGCCTTACTTCACTCTCTAGGGTTTTTCCCCATGGACTACAGTTTGGCACATCTCCAAGTAGGTACTTTCAAAGGCAAAGGATCTCCTTGGAGTCAGCATGGTGAGTGGTGTTCCCGGCCACGTGGAAACAGCATAACTTCCGTGGGCAGAGAAGGAACAGCTCAAGCTGATGGAAGGCACAGATCTGTTAAATCTTCAGTGAATGGCATAGAGCTGGCCTTACTTTGGGAGAGGAGGGTGCTTCACAGGCAGAAAAGTGGAGATGCACCCCCAGAAAACCCAAACATCCCAACAGCCAGCAAGAACAGCAAATGAGAATTCCATCCTCTTCACTTCAAAGATAAAAATGACTTGGTATCCTCACTTATACTGCTCCTATCAAATTTCACACCTAAGTGAATTATTTTGCGATTTTCAGAATTGTACAAGGATTTTTAAAAAGTCTTTAGCAAGAACTCTCTTGAACACAAGAGGTGCATGGAAGCCTGTGGATCCTGCTAATCACTGACTTTCTGGATGTTTCACAGTAGTTGTGGGATGAGATTAAAGCATGGTTTGCGTATGATCGTTTTGAATCTGCACTGCTGCTGACCTATATAAATGAAGTGCTGGAGTATGAAAGAAACTTGGAGGGGGACACATAGTTGGGTCTCAGGGTGGCTTGGTGGTATCAGCTTCCAGTTGCATCCAATTATACATTTTGTGCATAGAAAATAGTTTAGTGCAATAGCTGTGGTGCTCCTCAGACTTGGGCAGATGGCAAAAAAATGCACTGTGCTAAAACGCTCTCTAATCCTACCTGATTTGTCTTGTAGGCTTTGCTTAGTGTGTTTTTCAACAGTAAAGTGATAAATGTGAGCTAAAGTTTTTTTTTTTTTTTTTTTCTTATACAAGAGAGAAAGAGAAAATACTTGGTCCCCCAAACTCGAGTCACTGAATCTTTCTGATTTTTAAACTTCCTTGTGTCTGTTGCCCTCATTCAGTGCGTTTCCTGCAACAAGTCATTCAAGAAGCTCTGGTCCCTCCATGAACATATCAAGATTGTCCACGGATATGCAGAAAAGAAATTCTCCTGTGAGATTTGTGAAAAGAAGTTCTACACCATGGCCCATGTGCGGAAACATATGGTTGGTGAGTTATTGATTGGTGCTTCTGTTGGTTCTGCCTCAGTTTGTGTGTTTCTTGACTTTTAGTTGTTGGTTTTGGAGAATAAAGGTGGAGGGAAATTTAGTCATATGAGCTTTAGCTGTAGCTAAAAGTTGAGGTTTTATTACTGACCACAAGTAAAATATGCCTGGGTATGCATGTATGTATGTGTATATATGTACATCAGCTGTGCAGTTCTGATCATTTTACTCCTCTGTAAAATTAAAGAATTCTGGAGGAAGAACTCACAGCTTATTAACCCTAATGTAATGTTTTGTTGCAGCACATACGAAGGATATGCCATTTACATGTGAAACCTGTGGAAAATCGTTCAAGCGCAGCATGTCCCTCAAAGTCCATTCCCTACAGCATTCTGGAGAGAAGCCTTTCAGATGTGAGGTGAGACAGCACTTTTAAAAGACTTGGGCGTAGGAGCAGATACAGAATTGGTAATATAGAATTCAGAATTAGTGATGGATCTTTCTAATTTGTAGCTCCATGTCTGTTGCGGGGAAGGAGACTGCACGGGATGGACTTACCCAGTCATATCTGTGGTGCAGATGGGGTGTCTGTCGTGATGGGGATGGTGGTGGAGGGCAGGCCTTGGTGTGGAGCCCCTCCTGGCTCCTCAGCAGTTCGTCCTCCCGAGGACGGAGCACAGCTGCTGCAGGACACAGAGCGGCGTGGGCAGCGCTGCCACTACAGCACCTTGGAGATGGGGCTTCTTGGGAGAGGAATAACTTCATACTGAACTGGTAGATAGAAGGTGGAAAATGGTCTGTTTTTTGGGGAAATGAGCAGAGCTACTGCTGGTTTTCCTGGGCAAGTAGTGTCCTCTAGTGGACACTCCTCGTAGATCCACAGGCACCGCTGTTGAGCAACTCTTCTGCTGGCATAACAGTGTTGGCTTTTGCCAACAGCTCTATCAGCTGAAGGTTGTGATCCTTGCCGATCTTCCCGTGCCAACAGAACTGTTACTGGAGATCAAATTGTGCTCTTGTTAGATAACTTAAACTCCGTGTTAGCAGGGTGTGAGGGTGCTATTTGTTTGTTTCCTTCACCGAATACCCTCAAATGCTGTCCCCCAACTGCCTTCCTTCCCCGTGTGCTGTGCCCCAATATCCCATTTGCCGTCTGTCTTGCAGAACTGCGATGAGAGGTTTCAGTACAAGTACCAGCTGCGTTCCCACATGAGCATCCACATTGGGCACAAACAATTCATGTGTCAGTGGTGTGGCAAAGACTTCAACATGAAGCAGTACTTTGATGAGCACATGAAAACACACACTGGTAAGAACTTAAGAAAATACAAATAATTCCAGGACACAAAACACGCCTACACTTTCATTTTTGTTACTTATCTTGGAACTTGTAATCAAAACTGCTGTCCATCCAAGATAAATCAGAAGGGAGAGGTTAATACCTTAACCTACAGTTACAACAAAAGAGCTGTCTAAAGTCAGGTGGTTCATAGTGGGAGAAAATGAGAGATTAGGTTTATTTCCTTGTTGTTTTGGTTGGAAGAAACTTCTTGCCAAAAGCCTTAAAATAAAATTTTCTCATGCCTCCAGATCTGAAGGTGAGAAAGTTTTATTAAAAAAAAAAAAGATGACTTCTATGGAATATCTGTATCTCTATGGGCAGCTTTTTTAGGCTTTGTAGGTAGCTGTCAGGGTAGATTTTTGTAATAATTGAAGTATTGAGTATAATTGAATAGTTGAAGTAATTCCTAGCAGCTGTTCTGGGCCTGGCTGATTGCTGTATCTGTGTTCTGCAGGAGAGAAGCCTTTTATCTGTGAAATCTGTGGGAAAAGCTTCACCAGCCGCCCAAACATGAAGAGACATCGCAGAACTCACACAGGGGAGAAGCCCTACCCGTGTGACGTGTGTGGCCAGCGATTCCGCTTCTCCAACATGCTCAAGGCACACAAGGAGAAGTGCTTCCGTGTCACCAGCCCCGTGAACGTGTCATCTGCTGTCCAGATCCCGCTGTCCACGACTTCTCCTGTCACCACAGTCCCTGCTGCGGTGAATGCGCCCACAACCCCAACCCCGCCTATCAACCTGAACCCCGTGAGCACACTTCCTCCGCGCCCCATTCCGCACCCGTATTCACACCTTCACCTACATCCTCATCCTCACCATCCACATCACCTGCCTGTCCCCCCGGTTCCTCACCTGCCCCCTCCTCCAGCTCTTTTCAAGAGTGAGCCTTTAAACCACAGAGGCCAGGGTGAGGACAACTTTCTGCGACACCTGGCAGAAAAAAACAGTTCAGCACAGCACCACTAGCATCTTTGCTTCCTGCCAGCTATTTTCCCATTTTATGCACATGGAAACATGCCCTCGTGGAAGTACAGAGAGTCAGTTGGTGAGGATCTTTGTCTCTCTCTCAGCCCCAGCAGACAGTCCTAATTTTCTCTTGAATCATTTAACAAACAAGGAAATTCTCTTTTGGATCAACAGTGGTCATTTGAACCTGGGAACCAACAGGACCTAAACCCAATTTGCGTTTTACTAGTGACTTTTATAAATTTCAGATACTGAGACTTGTGGAATTTTATAATTTCATATCAGCTGATGAGGTATGCTTGCTTTTATATCCTGGACTTCTCCTCAAAGAGGAGATAGGCCTGGTTTTCTTTGTACTAATCGGAAAGGCTGTGAGATTAATACAGAGCATTAATTGTATCACTGTGTATCGTAATGAATTCTTTTCAGCTTTTGGTGCCGGCTATGGAGTGAGCCAGCCACGTATCACAGTATATTTGAGCATTATAAAGACAAAAAAAATCTTGTTTGTGTAGCTCTCCTAACACACTCTTTATTTTACTACAGAAATTATTTTAGAGTTTTTTGTATAGACCTATTTAGTAGTCTGTTTCTAAAATGAAATGTATTTCAATAAGCGGTGTAATTTTTTCAGTGTAGCTGGACCTATGTTGTATAATAGATAAATTTTTATAATCATCAAAATGTGATTCTTAAAAGATGCATATAGCTTCTATAGTTAAAGTTATTCTTACAACCATACAACTTAAAAGGTGCTTCAGAGAAGGAAGGAATCCAAGAGGTCTCTGGAAAGGTTGCCTCAAAAGTGATGTTGATTTCAGAACTTTACGTAATTTATTTTAGTAGGACTGATTTTCTTTTTTGCTCCCTTTTTAAAAAAAAACTTAATTTTCCTTTTTCTCGATGTCTCTTAAGCCTTGGAAGGGTGTGGAGATGCTGCATTCTTCCTCCACAAGGTCTGCTTTTAGTTTGGTTGGAGTGAGGATGAGGTGGGCTAGAAAGGGAGCCCTTTCACCATAGGGACCTGCTGGCTCATGGTTCAAAATGCTCAAATTTACAAGAGATCTGTCAGCAGAGAGAAAATAAACTTAAGTCAGCCAAGCATCTTTTCTGTTTATGTGGGAGAGACAGATTTAATAGCTTTTCATGGTATGATTTTAAGTTGGGGATCCTACCAAGTGCTGCTCTTCAAATTGCTTATTGGAATTCCCGGGGTTGTTAGGAGAGGGAAATTAGGTGAGATCATAAATGTGATGTTTCTGACTGGTCAATTGTAAGCGTGAGAAGTTTGAGACAATGGTGTTTCGGTTGCATTTGTTAAGAAATTGCAGATAGCACTGTATGTACCGTGTGAAGCTCTATCCCATAAATGTAATGTGCACAAAATTATGGGATGATTTCTAGGGGTTGTAATCATACTTTGGCAAATCTAAATTTTACAGTTATAGGGTAGGAAACTTTGAATTGTAGGCATGTCACTGTTTCATAATCCTGGGAGGCTGTGAGGGGAAAATGAGAAGTTTAGTGCAGGGATGGTGGGCTGGAATGCCAAATGTACCTGTTTTACCAGTAAGTAGCTGTTATTTTCCAGGTTTGTATTTCTCTTTGACTAAAATTAATATAGCAGCATTATGCAATCTAGGTAACTGTTGCCACCTTCAATGAAGAGAGGCCCAAGGCAATGTACCGTAAGTCCTCTTTTCCTTAAAATTCTGACTTTTCTCTGCTGCTTTTAAATTAAATCCCACCAAACTGTGCATCCAGAGATCCTCATGGGCAGATGTCTAATTTACCATTCCGCTTATTAATGACCTGGGGTTTTGTGGCTAATTGGATTCATTTTTTTCAGTCTTCAAGATAGCAGAAATGGTGGGAACTCTTGTTAGTGTTACTTCCTCAAGGTTAATGCTGTTAAGCACTGTGTTTTGAAACACCATGTCCTCTGTCTGAGAATTAGCTCCTTAGTTGATGTTTTCCAGCATTTCTGCCACCTAAACACTGGTGATTTTTTTTTTTTTTTTTTTTCATAAAAAGCATAGGAAACTCTAGGAACCAGAATGGGCAATTTTGGCCCAACAAACCTACTCATTTTTCACTGAGCTGAAACCCCTTCCAGCATTTCTGAAAAATAAAAATAATGTGTTTTTAAAATATTTTCTCTATAATATTTATCTGCATCTTCTTACTTTCTAGAAGAAAAGTCAATTATGAAAGTGAATTTACACTCATGATTAAAACGATTGTATTTACTGTGGCTGGTCCGCCTCGGAGGTTCTATGCATTCCACGTCACGTTTGAAACCTGCGCTCCTGTTGTGCCACTATTTTATGGTCAGGCCTGTTATTAAATGATTTTTAAATGCTAAAAGAAAACCTTGGTAAATCATTGTATTCCACTTTTTGCAAAATTATTTCTTCTAAATAAATTTACAGTATTAGGCTGCTATTCAGAATTCTAAAATCTGAGACAGTTTTTGTTTATTATTTAGTTCATAGCTATGATAAACCTTGTTGTTTTTTTTCTTCTGAGACTTATGAACATCCCTTCTGTGGAAGAAGATTAAACTATTTAACCAGCTTAACACTTTGTCATAATGTGACATGATGCCAGCAGATTCTTTTGTTAATCTAGGACAAGCATATTGAAATCTGGCATAGTGGTCTCCAAAGCACTGCAGTATTATATTTTAAAAGCACATATTCCAGCAAAAAAAGGAAAATAAATATTACAAAAGTCAAGACAATTCAAGGTTGAGATTTGCTGTGGCTTCCCACTTCCATGTAACTAACTTGCATCGGTATGCACACGTTCTGAGGGTTTTGCACAACACTAAGGAATATATTGAAGTATGTTCAATATTTTGCTTGTCTTGGCAAGCTGGGCACAATGTAGTAGCTTTCTGTATTTTGTTAGTAGTTAAGGGGTTAGTTCTTTTTGCTAAAATGTTTCCTCCAAGGAGAGCACATTTCTGGAAAGTGGGGCTATTTGTTTTTTCCTAAAACATCCTCCAGCCTAAGTCAAAATTGTATTGACTGCTTACAGTTTATTTGTGTTTGTTTTTAAAGGGGATAAGGTGTCAAAATTAACACTCCAGTTGGGAGCCTGGCCTTCGGAGACCAGCAACAAAAGAACAGCATCTTTTCTGGAGAAGGTCAAGCTTCTTTCCCTAGGGACAGTGAGTTACCCTTTCTGAAGGCAGTAGCCGTGTGAGCTTGTTTTTTGCTGTATTACCTTAGACTGAGCTGTCTTTCTGGATAAAGATTTGGTGGTTATTCGCTTTTTATTCTCATGCTTGTCTGAATTACTGCCTCTCCTACTTGCACATACAAGATGCTTCTTAGATAGCCTGGTTTGTACTGTCATGCACCTCGGAATCCACTTGGGTTCTGAGCCTTGTTAAATTAGGGCTTTGGAAAGGGTGCTTCAAGATGAACTTGGGCTGTCAGCATTGGAAAATGAGTTCACATCTCAGCAATCCGGTTCCGCTGGATGTTTTTGTCTTAGCCCTGTTGTCTGTTGAGCAAGTAATAGCTCTTTTCTAGTTACTGGAGAGAACAGGAGGGAAAGCTCAGGGTATACGGTGTAAAAGACAGTGCTTCCCTTTGACAGTTTCGGCCTGTTTTAGCCTAATAATTGAAAGAGCAAGTTTACCTCTGAGCTAAGAAGATTAGTATTTTTGTAATAAATTCAATTGGCTGCCTATTTCCTTGTGTTATAATGACCAATGATGTGATCATCAGTGGGGTCATGCCCCACTTTTAGGAACTTGAGAGCTGTGCTGTTATGCAGAACAATTTCTGTGCTTGCCAAGATACTGCTGCACTGTCACGTTTTGGTTTGGTTGTTTGCAGAGTATATTGGTGATGTGCCTTTGAGAAAATGCTAATAAAATGATATGCAAGTTGCAGTGAGGCACTCAAGAATACTACATTAATGATGTGAAACTTCTCTGCTCCTGGGACTAGAGCTCAGGGTCATCGTAAAACGTGTAAATGTTGATTTTTATGGTTTCATATTTTTATTAACTAACAGTATTTTAAACAAATACTTAATGTATGGCTCAGCAAAACTTTTTACCCAATAATAAGGAGCATCTTGCTTGTAAATAGAAGATGAAGATAAGTTTTGTGGTGTTGGTTTTGTTTTCTTTCTAACCTGGGAGATGTGGGTATCTGACAGATGATTGAAGAGAATTAAATAAATGCTTGTCCATTTTCATAACAAACTGAACCAATAAAATTTTTCCAGCCTAGTGCATAACACACTGTAATTAAATTGTGAGAGATCCTTAATAGAAAACATGACTTGGTTCTTTCATCTAATTTGCTTCTGAAGTTTGAGCTCTACTGTTTTTCAGTAGTGATTATAAAAGTCTTTCAGATCTCTGTCCTTACAGTCTGATGATATATTTTTTAAAATGGGCATGCATATATATTTTTTAATTTGGCATAAAATATACTGCTAAGCAGAAAGCACATATGGAATTTGAGCCTGGGTGTGATCTTCTCCATCTTATTATGTTGAAGACACAGGGACTGGCACTGGATGCTCCATTGAATAGTTGTCAACAACCTTATTGTGCATTAAAAAACCTGAAGCTTCCATTTAGCATTTCAAAAATCAATATTATTAGATACAGCCTTGTCAGTTGTTCAGAACGGATAAACACTCCACCTCTCTAGATGATTTATTTATTAAATCATCAAGACTTTCAAGAGTAGTGGGAAGGCACGTAGAGAGTTAATGACTAGGAAGATCTGAATCCAGGGAGCATCAAGATAATTTTGCAGCTTTTAAATTTCAAATATAACTCTTGAGTACGAAATGGGAATTACATTAATTTAATGATTCTCTCTTACAAATTTCTGCCTGAGTTGACTGTTTTTCCCTGTGACTAAGCAAGTTTTCCATGGATTACAGGGGGTGCCCTCTGCTTTGGGGAAAAAGAATTTTTTTTTTTTTTTTGAGAGAGAGAGAGAGAGAGATTTGAGAGGGATTTGGTGATTTTATTATTACTGCTTGCCACTCTAAAAACTTGCCTGTCCCTGTATTTCCCCAAATAAATCCTCTTGCTTTCTTGTTCTGATCCCTGCTTTTCCGGCGTGAAAGTGCTGAGGAATTGGAAATCCTCCTGGATTTCTTTGAACGCGGAGAAGAGCTGTTTCTGCAGAGGGTGGCGACAGACGTGTGTGCAGGGTGGGTCTGTCTGCAGCGCTGGCCTCCTTGGTGGCCACGTGCAGCAAACCTGCGGACACGGGGGCTGCGGTTGGGTGACGCTGCCCGAGAACAGTCAGTCTCGGTGTCTGCAGCCTGTTCTTGCATTTTATCATATTGACTAAGTAATTATTTCAGCCATGTCTTATTGATCCCTCTAATCTATCATGAAAACTGATAATCCATCATAACTGCTGCCTGCTACTTATGCTGTTCCCCATGATTTGGGGTTCTTCATTGCTGTGTCATGAGTCTTACAGAGTTCAGTTTAAACATGTTTGAAACCAAGAAATCGCGTATTTTTTTCCACCAAAAATGGAAACTGCTGCTGTTCACATTTTCGTTGGATTCTCTTTTCTGAAAAACCTCCTAAAGCTCTGGGCAGAGTGCAAAAGCTGATTGAACCCCCCCATTGAAGTTGTATATTCAAGTGAATTATTATCTTTCACTAAGAGAGCTGAACACTGGTGTTGCTGTTTATTTTTAGACAACCTTTAGAGTGATTACATAGTTCCCTTCGATTTTTCTAGCCTTGTTTTTGCACAAAGGTGAAATCGGTGGTAGCGCTGAAGTGGCTCAGTTTAGGATGTCTTCTCAGTAAGCTGAACATCTAATTTTGCTGAAAGTAGCTGTCTGGATTTGTGATGAGTCATTAAAGCCTTTTAGGCTGAATTGACCAGTAATGGAATTAGTTTAAAAGTTCATGAAAAATACCCTTCCCCTGCTGTGTACAGTAGGATTGATTGATTTTCTGATCTGCTGCTGAACTTCGGCCCTGGGAGATAAGAGGAGACACTGGGTGCAAAACTGTAACAAGCGGGTATAGATATGTACCTAATTATATTTATTATTATTTTATGCACTAATTATATGCACATATTTAGTCCTTTCAGAGTTAGCACTGCTAAAATGATAGCGCCTAAAGAGAAGTCAAGTATTGATCCTGCTGTACACACACATGGAGTCCTAGAAGTGCAGGAATAAATCCTGGTGCATCGGAGTGAAATAGAACGTTGCTGCCGTTTTGGTTCATTTTTGGTGTTGTTCATACAATCACTTATGGAGAAGAATACAGGCTTGGTGGGAATGGGAAGGCAAAGAGGCACTTGAGGTGACATAGCTGCAAGTAAATTGCATCTTCTTTCCTGGAGTAGAAAATATAGAAAAGCCATCATGAGAGCAAGCATTTTGTCTCTCCTTGTTATTTTCCATAGCCCAGTTGGGAACAAAGGCCTAAAAGGCAGAGCTCAGAAAACCACTTGTGCTTTTCCAAACAAATGCAGGCTGTCGCTGTGGTTTTTTTTTTCCCACCAGTGCAATTGCAGTTTGAAAAATAAACCTAATTTTTAACTGTGTTGTAAAAAGCATCCTTTTAACCATTTCAGGTAGCACTGGAGATGAATTTGATGCTCATAGTCTGGAGGCATGCTGTTTCATTCTGGCTTTTGGATACAAGGGCATGTATGGTAACTGATTGGAAAGGTTTAGGAGACTTTTTACGTAGGAGCACCCAATTAGTATAATTTCTTGAATAGCACCGAGTTGAATAGCACAATTCTGAAAAAGTTGTAGCTCTGTTTGAAAGTCATAATGTAAACAGCATATTACAAAGGCACTAAAAGAGGTCAACACAGTGAAGTTGGGACCAAGCTGCGGTGCAGACACCAAGTCCACAACTGGAAACCTAGTGTGGTTGTTGAGCAAGTTGTTGCTGAGGTTGGACTTCTTTTTTCCTGCTTGACCTGAACAAAACAGTGATTCAGTGCTCTTTCTGTTTACAATCATCATTTTGCAACTGGCCCTTTGCATTGCCTCAGCCCTGTTTTGCCTCTAGTCAGAGAAGAAGAATCCAAGGGAATCCGTACTAGAGGGTGACAACACGCAGCTTCGCGCTGCTGTTTTTGGGTTAAACTCACAGGTTTTGGGTGCATGTCTGCGTACCAGGAGCCACAGAATTGTTCTGCCGCCTGGCGCTGGCACGCGTGAGCGCTTGCAAAATGACAGACCAAGGCGGCGCATTACAAAACAGTTTCCAGTTTAGCTTTTCAAGCAGAAATTCAGCCTTGCTTCTGCGTTTAGTAACTCGATGTGGAGCAGTGATCTGTAGTGCTGTTTGCTTGCCCTCCCCATCACATATTCGTGTGCTTTCATCTCCATGCTTAAAAGTTTTTGCCTTCCTCCTCCCTCCTGGAGAATCCTTAATATCTTTTCTAGGAAGGCAGCCATCTCCATGAGCTTTCATGAAGCTAGGAAGTTTATTAGAAAAGAGCTGTTGTAGAGGAAAACTTATTTATAGATTTTCCTATGTTTACTACTGTGTTGACTTGAGCAGCTTGTGTGATTAAACTTAGTATATTACGGTCAGATGGGTAAATATGCCGTGTTCGGAGGCCGTGGAACTGCGACGTGCTCCTGGCTGACGTTACATAAACTCGTGGCAGCCAGAAGCAGAGTTATTTCTGATCCAGACCACGGCCCTAACCACAGCAGCACCATTTCCCCTTTCAGGTCTTTCTAGATTCTCTACATAATTTCCTCTCTGAAAGGTTTTTCAGGCGGGGGATGGCATGTTTTAAAATAAATGTGGTAAGAATCAGCGAGACTCAAGCTATGTGATTTTATTCTATGTAAAGGAGTGAATTAAAAAAAAAAAAAAGTAATTGGGAAATCTTAATCAGCTCAAGATGTTTCCGAATACTTGAGCTAAGCAGAGACCAGAACCTGGCCTGCGTTTCAGAGACATCTTTAAATAATGATACGTAAAATTAGTTCAATCTGAAAAACGATACCTGCCAGGAGAGTCCCCAGTGCGAAGGTGTCACCTTTCTGCTAGGCCTTATCATGAGCAGTGCAAAGGTCTTCACTTACAACTAATGACTTCGTCCTGTTCAAACTCCAGGTAAGCGTGGGGCGATTCCAAGGCGAGTCCCGTAGTTTCAGCAGGTTAAAGTATCCTGCGCCTCCCGCTCTGGGAGTGGCTTCTGGGGGTGCTAGAAGAAAACGCATCGTGTGATGACAGAGACGTCGAATTTGGGGTTCGCTGCGTGATGACCTGCTTCCCCGGGGCGAGAGGGCAAACGAGTGCACAGAGAAAGGGGAGCGTTGAGGTGTGGTACCTACTGTCCATTCTGGGTGCAGGTTTGTGCTGGAAAATGATTCCTTGGCTGTCACCAGGGAAACCAGGGAACGTGGCAGAACACACCAGCTTACCCTGAGTTTGGGCCCTCTCTTTTTGAAATCAGGTGTTTGCTAATTTAGAGTAAGTAAAAGAAGTGATTCCCCAAAGAGCTACTATTTATGTTGGGACAGAAGCTCCCGGATTTCTAGCTTGTTTCAAGCTAATCGCTAATATCTGGATTTTCACGTAAGCGCATGTAGACCCCTAAACCCATCCCGCAAGTCAGTGTTCTCGTTGCGGTAGGTCTTGACCACAGAAACAACTCTGAGCTGGTTTCGCCTGCACTAGAGCTGTGGTAGTTCTGTCCCAGAGTATCTTCTAGCTGAATTTAGTAACTCGAGGCTGCTGTGAGCAGTGGGAGATTTGTCACCGCTCTGGTCCCGTTGGAACCTCCTGCGATGATGCCTGTTGGTTATTAGACTGCATCCCTGGAAAGGAGTAGGAGCGTTTTTAGGTTTGGCTTCTCATAGAGCGGGTAGAGATGGTTCAAAATGACCAGGCCGGACATGGAGGGAAGCGCATCCAGGTCTTCCCAGCTGCGCCAGGAGGTGGCTCAGCGCACGCGAATGGCTCTGTTCTCGTTTGCTCTCTCGGCTCTCCACAGAGGAAAATCACTGGGATGTTGGATTAGCCTTGGCAAACCCTCTGCTGCCCGTGGTGCTGCTGGCAGGAGCTCTGTCCTGGGGCGGGCGGTGGCGAGGAGGCAGAAAGCGGTGGAGAACGTGCCCTGTCCCGGTGCCCTCCTGCCCTACGGCCACACTGCAGCTGAGGACGGAGCTGAAGACGGAAGGAAAAACCCGTGGAGCCCAGACTAGAGCCACGAAGCAGCATCTGCCCTGCATCGTAAAGCAAGTCTGCAAGTCTCAGACTAAATAAATGATAAAATCTTTCCTTGACAACCTCCCTGCTCTTGCAGGAGAGGGCGGCAGCTGCAGCAGCTATCAGTAGCTAGAGGACTGCACTCTTTACCAGCTAGGAGCAAGGTCCGGTAGGAAAATTCTGCAGATACCACCAACTTGGCTACACCTTTGCTCTGGGCTCTGCCACAGCGCAGGGCTGGAGGGGAATCCACAGCCCTGGGAGATGCGAGAGGCCCTTGGGAGCCCAGGGCCCCTGCGGCATCAGCCCCTGGCTGCTCCGAGCTCCTCCGCGCTTTATTTGGGCCCTTCTATTCTGGGACGTTGTCTTAATTAAAGAGCAGAGCACAAGGCGCAGCCGCTGGTGGTCTTGGCTCTGTTTTCAGAGCCCGCTCCCTGCCCGCTGCTTACGGGCCGGGAGCCCGCGCGTCTCATGGTTTTATCAGGAGCGGCTCCGGGGCGCAGAGGAGGTGCTGCAGCACCCCGATACCGCAGACCCGCCCCGGGCTGCCCGGCGAGGGGGGACGGGGCGGCCGCCTCCCCTGTAATCCGGGCTGGAATGAGCCCCTTCGGGCGGCTCCGGGACCGCAGGGGGGTATTTTTAGACGCCGGGATCGCGGGTCCCTCATTAGCGGCCGGCGGGCAGGGCGGCCCCGCGGCCGCGGCCATGGGCGCCCCCCTCCCCGGCTCTATTTTGGGCAGCGCGGGCGGCTCTTCGGGCGCCGGGGCGGCCCGT
>JAUBNY010000201.1:308074-318671 GCA_032275445.1 Crypturellus soui
CCCCCGGGGGGGGGGAACCGGGGGGTGGGGGGGGGGGGGGCGGGGGCAGGACAAGCGCCCCGCTCCTCGCGGGCGCTGCCCCGGCGGGACGGCAGCGCCGCAGCTCGCCCGCACTCAGCGCCCGCTCAGCCCCCGCTCAGCCCCCGGTACCGCGCAGTACCGGGCCGGGGAACGGGGGCTCCGAACAGCGGCCGCGCGTGGGCCCGGCCCGGCCCGAATCGAACCGGCAGGGTCCGTGTCCGAAGGGGGTGCGCGAGCAGCCGGTGCCGGCGGGCTCAGGCGTCTCGTAAGTCCGCGCCGGGGCCGGTACCGGGAGCGGCGCGGGGCGGCAGCGCCGGGATGCGGCACGTCGGGGAGGCGGTGCCGGTGCCGCCGGTGCTGGAGCCGCCCTTCGCCCGATGGCCGCGTGTCCGGGACACCGGTGCCGGGGATGGCACCGAATCCGGGAGGCACCACGTACCGGTCCGGGCCAGAGGGGGCATCGCGGGACCCGCATCCCGGGCACCTCCTGCTGCGGCTCCCCGATCCCGAGCGAGAAGCCCCGATCCAGGCTCAGCCTGGGATGGAGAGGAGCACAAACAGCCAGAGGTCCCTTCATGGGTGCTCTGGGATATTAAGTGCAAAAAACGGGATTTGGATAAAAAGATACATTATTGCTTTGAAGCAAAACACCTGCAGCGAGTGCTAAATCTAGAGACCGCAGCTGCACCGCAGATTCAGTTGCTGAAACCCCTGGCGGGCAGTGCCGGGGGGCACCGCGCGTTGGGGGCCGGGGATCCGGCACGAGCCGGGGGCCGCGGGGACGGAGCCCGTGCAGGAGCCTCGGTCTGGATCTCGCTGCGTCTCCCTTCCTGACGAGCAGGGCCAAAAATAAACAGCAATGAGAACCCAGCCCTCCCCGTCACCCGAGCTGACCCGAGCCGGACTGCGTCAGCAGATCTGCACCAGGCCAGGGCAGCTTCGCCGCTGCTCCGGCCAGAAGGAAGCTGTTCAGGGAGCCCCATCCCCAAAGGGGAAAGGGAGTTTTCCCCTGGGAGCGGTGAGTTCCAATCGCTTCCCGCAGGCTGGAAGCGTTCGGTGGCTCTCGGGAGCGTTCAGATCCCAGGAGAGCTCTGGGAAGTGCGGGAGCCAGGAGCTGCCCCGAGCCGGCACAGCGACCCCTGTCCCGGTGCTCCTGGAGGTCGCAGCCGCCGTTCGAGCCGGCCTCCCCTTCTCCAGACTCCAGGCTGATTTATCTGGTTTGAATTTGTCCGCTCGTGCTTTGGGAGCAGCATGAAACTGCAGTCCCAGCCGGGATGCATTTTATTCCAGCAGCAGCGGGATTACCTGATGATGCCGCTGTGCGAGACGTGGGGCAGGGAGGGATTTTGTTCTTCCCATTTGCTTTTGGGACAACAAGAATCCACCCTGTTTTCCTTTTCATATTCTCCTCAGAGCAAGCTGGCAGGTTTGCCAAAGGCAAATGGCAGTGTCAGGAGCCTGGGGGCATCTCATGTGCTCGGATGAGGGTCAGGATGGTTTGGAAGCTCATCCAAAGCAGGAAGCGGGAGCTCGGTGTTCCTTGCCCCTTCTCCGGGCTGGGAAGCAAGCGTGGGGTTGGCACGAGTTGAATTTTCCTCTTCGCAATCCCTGAGCAGCCCCAAGAAGCTACATCTGGCCCCGGGAGTGCCCTTCCGCAGGGGTACATCGGGGCGGACAGCACCGCTCGATCGAACCTTCCCGCACTGCGCCTGCTCCAGACAGGAAAACCCTCCGGAATGCTCAGAGCTCCAGCCTGGGGGGCAGAGAAGCACCAAGATCTGGGGCATAAACCGCTTTAAGACATTTGAGCCATTGCATTTACTGCAATTAATAAGTAAATCTCTGTTTTGTTTTCTGTTTCAACATTCAGGCTTTGCATAATGCTGGGAAGTGCAGCCGCTTTTGTTTTATTTTGGAGGGACTCCCTTTTCTGCAGAAGGTTGACGGCCGCTGCGCCGGGACGCAGGGGAAGCAGCCGTTAGGTGAGTCATCCCTGCGGATAAACAGCCCTGGTGGGAGCGCGGGCAGCGCTCGGTCCTTGCTGGGCCGCAGGGTGCCGGTTCCTTGCCAGATGGAAAACAAACAAACAAATAACACCCTGGCCAGGCTGGGCTGGCGCCGCGCGGGGGCAGCCGAGGCCGCGGTCAGCTCGGGTGAGCCCGACCCCAGATCGTCACCGCTTCCGTCCCCAGAGCCTCCGGCCTCAGGGATGAGGGTGTTTGGAGCTGCTGGGCTGCGGGTTGCAACGGGAATCGTGTGGTGGGATCTGCTCGGCAGGGATGGCCCGGAACGACCATCAGGGCTCTTTGCTTTTCTGTTCCGGATGCTTCCGGGGGCAGGTCGCCTCTGTGGCAGCTGGGACGCGTGGCAGGATCAGCTGTTCCTACCGCTTGCTCTGTGGCCAGACTGGCTTGGGGACTGTGGCCAGGGCCAAAGAAGAGCAAAACGGTGTCTTCTCTGCAGGAACCAGCTGCGTGCGCTGGCCCCGCGCGCTCGGAGAGGTATTTAATGGGGAAAGTGAGCGGAGATGCTCGCTGGGGATTTTTAAACCTCCTCCGATCATCCTGCTTGGGCTTTGGTGGTGCTGGGGACGGCTCGGCCCAGAGCCCAGGCAAAGCAACGCTGAGAGCCACAATCCTGGTGCATCTGGCCCGGGAACAACTGGAATGTTCCCGAGGGAGGGAAGGTGCTTCCAAGAGAGGAGAGGTCCGCGAGGTGGGAAGCAAGTGCAGAAAGCTCAGCCATAGGCAAATTCACACATGATCTGGGCAGTGCAGGGCTGTTTCAGACCTCATGCTGGTCATTTCTTGTAAGATACAGGGCTAAAATGAAACAGAACTATTTTTTTTTTTCTTACTCCCAAGTTTTTGGTTTTTTATTTTTATTTTATATGTAACAAAACTTTAATTCATGAGAGGTGACTGCGTGCAAGGTGTTTGGGGAACTCTAGATGAAAAGCACTAAAGACACTTAAAAGGAAAAAGTCTGCTCAGGATGTCTGGTTTTGACGTAATCTGCCCCTGCTTGGGAATTGGAGACCTGTTCCTGTAGGTTTTTCTGGTGCACAAGGTGCAATATATGTATATTAGGCCTAGGAACGAGGGCTTCTCCTAACGCTCCAAGCTCTTCTGCTGTGCTGGGGTGATGGCATCATTAATGCATCCTTTTTTTTCAGCCTGGGCAATTCCTTAGAATATCATGAGCAAAAGAAGAATTGTGAAGAATAAATGTTGGTTTTTTTTTTTTTTTCCTTTTTTCTTGGTTTGGCTCTGAAAATCAAGGCAGCTAATTTTACTTCCAGACTGGGTGTAGCATGGTTTGGTCCCCCCCAAAAATATATCTGTAAATAAACATGTTTTTAATGAACCCTTTCATGAAGAAATGAATCCTTACTGCTTGGCACCACAAAAACACCGTTTGACACCGTTTCATTTTGAGCAACCGCTCCCTTCTGCACTGCAGTCTCCTTGACTTTCTTTATTATTTTAGAAGTCTGGAGCTGCTCTTGGCCAAAATGGTTTGATGATGGGTTTACAATGAGGCAAATCTGGAACAAATGGTATTTGGTGTTCGTATCCATCACTCTGGTTTTCTCAGGACGAACCACAAGAGGTCGGCAAAATTCAGGAGAAGTCGGAGCATCGGCGCTGGGTGCCCGCCTGGCACCGCTCCTTCCCCACCGCTGCCACAGTAATTACTGCCTTAAAAAAACCACATTCATGATCCTGGAACAAACCCAGGGCAATTAGGGAGCAGGGGCTCCTGCAGGGGCTCCTTCCTGAGCGATCGGGCAGGTCCCCGTGGCCCCACACAGCCAACGGAGGCGCTGGGAGCTAAGAGGGATCAGCAGCTCTAAGCGGCCTCTGCCCACTCGTCCTGCTCCCTGTGACTTTAATTCCTCGGTTCCTGGCACAGAAGGTCGTGAGTTTGGGCAGATTAACGCGGTAGCGGGTCCCCTCCAGGGGCGGTGGCAGCAGGGATGATGGTCGTGATTTTTCCTGATGTGGCGCCTGAAGACAGGAGCAGGGGGAAAACCGAATGATTAACCAAAATTACCCTTGTGATTTGCAGTGCTGAGACCACCTCTGAGCAAGCCCCCGAGCACCAGGACTGCAGTGTGTGGCGAGTGATGCTAAAATGAAAAGGTGCTGCGAGGGTGTCGGGCTGCCCTGCCTGTTCAAGGTCAGTGCCCTTCTCTGCTTTGTCCAATCCGTGCAGGGACGTCTCTTCCCAGCTTTAGGAAGCAGAAATATGGCCCCTGTTCTGCAAAACCCAAGGGAGTTTGCAGAGGTGCAAATGACTTTTCGTTGGTCGCAGCAATGGAAGCTGCACAAAACCATCCCATAGGGTCACACAGTCTCTGCTTGGCACAGTGACTCTCTTGGCTGCAGTGATGAGATTAGTGGTGACAAAATGATCCCTTTATAGAAAGGATAAACGTCTTAGGGCCGGGCGAGGGACGTCAGGGGTGGATTATTCGCTATCCCCAGCTAGCCTGAAAAGATAAACAGAGACAGCCAGACGGCGGTAATTTATCTAAGTAGCATTGCTTGGTGGGGTGGTCAACTTCTTGCTCTCATGCTTGTTGCCCTAAGGTGAAGCATTCTGAGATAACTGAAGGGCCTTCTTCTTTCGACCTGCAGGGCGTTGGCATGGCCAGCTCTCGGCCTCCAAAATACCTCCTCGTCTTTGACTTCGATGAGACCATCATCAACGAGAACAGCGATGACTCCATCATCAGGGCCGCGCCGGGACAGGAGCTCCCTGAGCACATCCGCCAAACCTTCCGCGACGGCTTCTACAACGAGTACATGCAGCGCGTCTTGGCCTACATGGGGGACCAGGGAGTCAAGATGGGAGACTTCAAGGCTGTCTATGAGAGCATCCCCCTGTCTCCTGGCATCTCCGAGCTCTTCCAGTTCCTCTCCAAGAACCATGAGATGTTCGAGATCATCCTCATCTCTGATGCCAACATGTTTGGCATCGAATGTGCTCTGAGGGCAGCTGGTGTCTACTCCCTCTTCCGCAAAATCTTTAGCAACCCATCCGGCTTTGACAAGCGGGGTTATTTTACCTTGGGGCCCTATCACAGTCACAAGTGCCTTGAGTGCCCAGCCAACATGTGCAAGCGCAAAATCCTGACGGAATATCTAGCCGAAAGAGCCCAGGAGGACGTGGAGTTTGAGAGGGTCTTTTACATTGGTGATGGTGCCAATGACTTCTGCCCTTCTGTCACTTTGACTTCAAGTGATGTTGCTTTCCCACGGAAGAACTACCCCATGCACCAGATGGCCCAAGAGATGGAGAAGAAGCAACCTGGAGCCTTCCAGGCCACTGTTTTAGCCTGGGAATCGGCAACAGAAGTTGCCCACTATCTCCAGGAAGTCCTCAAGAAAAAGTGTTGAGGATGGCTGAAAAGGGACTCGTTTGCCATAAGCAGCTGGGAAAGGAAAAGTTCAGGGGTAGATCCCCTACCTCGCACTCACCTGGCAGCACTTCCCACTCTGAATCCCATTCCGGGGTTTCTTCCCTTGCTGTCTTCCTTTTCCTCTCAGCCAGCCTCCCTTTCTTTCCCTGTTGTTCTCAAGCACTTTCTCTAGGTCCCACTTCTTCCCCTCGAGAATGAGATGCCATCTCCTCTATGCAGCTGGGACATCTACTCCCATGGGGGTGTTTGGTGACACTACCTTTTCCCCATCCCTTAGGCTTTGCAAGGGGACTTCTTGAGCCCAGAGCCCCTCAGCCTGGGGCTGTGCACACACGCACCCTCCTGCCTCGGCGGGCACCTTGGCTCCTCCTTCCATTCCTGCTCCCTTACGGCCTCTCCCCTCCCTCTGGTCCTTACAGGCTGTGCCAGGATCTGCTTACTGTTGCCTTGACCCTGCAGCTCCAAGAGCTCTTTGCTCTTCAAGGGGCCTCGGGAGCTGCATCCCGAAGCCTCGACCGTGTTGCCTCCTGGCTCGCCCGTCGCTCGCCTTCGAGCTTCCCTAGCGGCCCATGCTGGGCGGGAGGATGCAATGGATTTCACTGCCTGTTGGGAACTTGGTTCGCTGAAAAACAGGAAGGGAATAACAGGAAACCTTGCAGAAAGATGGTGCCCTACAGAAGAAGCTCCTGTAGGCCCCGTCCCCCTGGCCATGTCTGTGTTTGCTGTTGGACACATCCAGCTGCCGGCTCTGATTCCAGGGCAGGACTTCTGCACCCCCGAGCAAAGCAGAGCGCCCCGTCCCCAGCCTCGTGCCATCTGCAGCACCGCTCCCAAGCAGGGCTGCAGCTTCCAGATCCCAGGGGCTTTTCTGGATCATATCTCAACGCCCCTGTTTCCCCTCGGTGGGATTTACCTCCTGCTTGGGCAAGAGGTGCCGAAGCTCCTGGCCACTGGAGTGGGAGTCGTGGTGCTCAGCACCACTCCAGGGATGGAGGGTGAAACCCTCCCTGCCCCACTCCACTCCCAGCTTGCAGTATTAATTGCCCCTTTTAATTGCACTTTTAATTGTGTGGGGGGGGTGGATACAGACTTTGCTGCTGTCTTAGCTGGGCTTTGCCCAGGTTTAGCCACAGCCTTAAGTGCCCCTAAGGGCAGCTTGGAGCAACTCTGAAGTGCAGAAACTTGGAGAGCAAATTGGAGAAGGAAGAAAATAACCAAAGCAGCCCTGAGGTTTTCCTCCTTTATTTCCTTTTTATTTTTATTTTTTTTATTATTATTATTCCCCCATCTCTTTGTTCTTCCTCCTTTGGACCCTGCTCAACTGTGTCAAACTTAAAGCCATGGAATTAAAAGAATACTATATATGTATATATATCTATATATACATTGCAGATGCATTAGTGGTTTGTATCCAGACCCTAAAGCTGGGGGCGAGGTGGCTCTGGGGACCACGGATGAAGCTCTTGTGCCTCAATCCGTCGCAGGGGTCCAGGCTGAGCCCCCCCTTCCCTTAGTGCTGATCGACCCCTACCGCATCCCAGGGCTTTGGAATCAGCCTGGCCAGGGGCAGGAGAAGGGCAGGAGGGACAAGGAGGGGGCACCAGAGAGATCCTCCCACCACATTGGCCAAAATATGGGATGAGCGACATGCTGGCTCTGCAAGGGCAAAGCTAAAGCTGAAGCCAAGCGGAGCGGCCCAGCCGGGGGTGACAGCAGGATCCATGGAGCAGCCCAGCCGGGGCGGCACCGGGATCCGCGGGGCGGCTGGGCTGGGGCTCAGGAGGGCTCCACGGAGCTGCCGGGGAAGAGGCCGGCCTGGCCGTCCGCGACGCCCTCGCACCGGCCGTCCGAGCGGCGCCGCGTGCCGTAGGGCCGGGCGCCCGCCGCGAAGGACAGCTCCTCGTCCTCGTGTCCTGCGGACGGGTAGAGGGACACCGCTGCGGGACACGGGGACATTGAGGGGGGCTCAGACATGGCCAGCGGTGACACGGGGCCACGCGGGCAGAGGGACAGGCGGACGGTACCTTCCTCCAGGTAGTTCTCCGGTGCCCAGGGAGGCTCCTCCAAGGCCGGCAGCGGCGGCAGGGCTAAATCCTCCATTTGGGGCAAAGCTGGTGGCGGCGGCAACGAGTCCGAGTGGTCGGGGGCTGCAAAGCACCCACGGAGGTGACCAGGGTGCAGGGCAGGGGGAGGCAGAGGCCGCCCACGGGGACACCCTGTTCTCACCGGGGGGCGGCAGGGACGGCGGTGGCAGGTTCAGGTCTCCTGGTGGTGGCGGTGGCAGGTCCTCAAACCATGGCAGGTCTCCTGGCGGCGGCAGTGGCAGGTCTGCCGGAATTGGCCCCTCTACCTGTGGTGACAGGTCCCCCAGGAGTGGCGGTGGCAGGTCCCCCAGCGGTGGCAGGTCCCCCAGCGGTGGCAGTGGCAGGTCCCCCAGCAGTGGCAGGTCACCAGGCAGCGGTGGCGGCGGCGGTGCGCGGACACCGTCACCTGCTGGGCCAGGGGCTCCATTCGAGCTGCAGGGAGGGGAGCAGAGCTGTCACAGCAGAGGACAAGGCCAGCACAGGTCAGAGCACAAGGGACAGCCCGAGCACCAGCCCCAGGTGCAGGGGAGCCAGCCCAGGGCAGCACCACCCGGGCAGAGCTGCCTGGGCCAGCAGCTCCCTGCTCCAGGCCTCGGATTCCCCATCGGGGACAATCCGAAGGGGGCCGGGGGAGAGGGGAGTCTCCTTGTGCCCCAGTGGCAGGTGTCCCCGTGCAGGTACCTGACGGACAGCGGGGAGGAGCAGGAGGCTGCGGACAGTTTTCCCTCGGGGACCGTGGGCGGCTGGATGGGCTCAGGGATGCGCGGAGCCCTCCTGCGGGCAGAGCAGCTGCTGGGCGGCAGCGACCGAGGGCACCCGGGCGGCCCTGCGCCAGCTCCGTGGCCACGACGGGCCTGCAAGGTGCCCCCATCTCGTCCCTGCCCTCACCCCAGGGTGCCTGTGGCCATCGCAGATGCCTTGATCCCCTTCCGCAACAGGGTGCCGGTGCGGGACAGCTGGGTGCTCTGGTCCTGCGGGCACAGGGGACACGGAGGCGAGCGGTGAGGCCTGGGGCAGCCGGCCGACAAACTCGGTGCCCCGCGGCTGGGCAGAAGGAGGCGGCGGCCGCGCTCACGGCGCCCCTGCCCGGCGGGTGCCGGTGCCCGGGCACATTGCGGGGCTGGGAAGCGGCGCCGGCAGCGAGAGGGCCCCAAGCAGCCGCCCCCGGCAGCGCCGGAGCAGCCCCCAGCGGCCCCACCGCCGGTTGGGCTCAGAGGCGCCGGCCTCTGCCTCCCGCTTGGCCTCTGCTGCACAGGGACTGTCCCTCTGGGGACACCGTGTTCCCCCCACGCTGCATCTTTGGGGCTCCCCGTCTTCCCTGAGCCCTGCACCCCCGTGTGCTGCTGCTGGCAGGGAGGAACGGGGTGTAGCGGGCTCCATGCCACCGTTACGGAGGGGTTTGAGACTCTCCAAGCCCCAGATCCAGCCATATAACCGGGAACCAGGGCTCGCACGGTGCTCACCCAAAATCCCCTAATCTCCCATGACCAGAGCAGCAGCCAGGACGTCCCGCCCTTGGACGCACGGAGCGGGAATGACGCTCGTTCCTGACCTTGATGCCGTGCCCGATGTCATCCAGGACGCTGAAGCTGAGGGGTTTCCTGTAGTAGGGCTCCAGGCTGGGTGGGGTGGCCGGAGAAACGATCTTCTGGGCGGCAGGGAAGCACTTGGGGACGGTGAGGGCACCGATGCCACGGCGGCAAACCTTCTCCGTGTGCATGTCGAGCAGCTGTGGACACCGGCACTGTCCCCCGGCCCTGCCAGGGCCTCCTCTGGCTCCCACCCCACATCCCCGTTCCCTGGGCGGCAGGGAAGGAGCATCCCAAGGGAGCAGCGTCTTCCAGGCTCCAGCCTGTGCTCCATGGCTCAGCTGCAGTCCCGCTGCTGCAGTGGGGTTGGTCATGTCACCGTGTCCCCCCGAGCACCACGGTGGCCCTTCCTGTGGCCAATGTGCTGGAGGCGGCTGCAGAGAGCGGGCAGGGAGGCACACGGGGCCTCGACTGCCTTTAATAGATTTTCCAGCTGCTTCCGGAGCGGTAGCTCCGGGTCTTTCCAACAGGAAAGTCTCCAGGCAACTTTCAAGTAACAGGAAGAGGACGGGCGGCCGTGGGACCGTGCCAGCGCTCACAGCTCCGGGAAGATGCAGCCGCGTTCCAGGAGAGGGGCTGCCTGGGCGCCGGAGTCAATGTCCCTGACCCAGCAGAGCCCCTGCCGTGGTGGCGAGGCCGTTGGTGCAGGGCTTCCCGGTGCTGTCACACAGTCCTCTCCACCCCTCCCTTTCCTAGAGATCTCCCCCTTCTCAACCCAACCGCAAGCCCATGAGCCCCAACACCAAGAAGGCACCAGCCGAGCAGGAGGCTGGGACGGCCTCACCTGGGCCACGCAGTTGATGTCGGCCTCCACCCTGCGCAGCTCGGCCGCCTGCAGGTCCAGCATCCTGAGGAAGCCCGTGGCCAGGCTGCTGATCTGGTACGTGACGCTGGCCAGCGACTGGGTGCTGTAGGCCATGGTCTCCTCCAGCGCCTTCCTCTTGTCGCTCGCCTGGGAGACAAGGACACATCCCGCTAAGAACCAGCCCGCTGAGCAGGGTCAGCCCGGCTGGGCACACAGGGGCAGCACCACAAAACCTGGGGGCTTTTGTGCTGCTCAGGTGAGAGGGCGGCCGCGTCCCCTTGCTGGTGCACAGGCGGAGGAGCCAAGGCCACCACCGGGTGCCTCTGGAGGCCCATTTTCCAAGGGAATGCTGCTGGGTCCCAGGCGCCAAGCCCGGGGAGCCAGGGGAGCCCAGGACCACCCAGGGTGACAGCCTGACACAGCTGCTCTCAGGCCACCGCTCCTTAGCTGCAGTCATGCGGTTTTAAAACACTTTCTTCTGCTTTCTGAATGCATCAGACTTCCCCAGCTCGGGTAGTGGGACAGAGGCAGGTCCCTGGTTCCCACCATCATGAGCAGCGGTGACTGGAGATGCAGCGGGGCTGTTCGCTGCAGGGCTGTGAGCACCAGGACAGATCCACCCCTGCAGCCAAAGGGACATCAGGCACAGAGGGGAAAAACCTCTGCTCTG
>JAUBNY010000201.1:318771-335081 GCA_032275445.1 Crypturellus soui
GGAGGAGGAGGAGGAGGAGGAGGAGGAGGAGGGAGGTCTGAAGGGCGCTGCAGTCCTGCACGTTCACCCCGGTGACCCGCATGACCCTGGGAAAGCCCCGCGCCCACGGCACCGGATCCCTGGGTTTTCCCGGTTCTCCCCGAGGCCCAGCCATCACCTTCCCACCCCATCTCCAGTGGGAGTGACATTCCCAGCCATCACCCCTTGGGAGGGAGCCCACAGGGAGACCCAAACCCCTGTCCCAAGGCAGGACCGGACATTGGGCAGCACGGAAGCACCTCCACGTCGGGCCCATCTCCTTGCCCAGATGCCCCCGTGCCCCCGGCTGGCCCTGGCCCCCCACCTGCACGTAGTTGCTCTCGCAGTAGTCGGCCACCTTGCCCAGGCTGCCGTGGTGGTCGCGCAGGAGCTGCCGGCCCGCGGGGATGAGGTGCTGCTGCAGCTGCTGCAGCTCCGCCATGGCCCGGCCGTCCGCACGAGCGGCACCTGGGACGGGGCGGACGGCGCCCGTCACATCGCGCCCGCGGCTGCCGCCGGCCCCGGCACAGCGGGCTGCAGGCGAGCGCGCTCCTTCCCGTCTGCGCGTGCCGGCGCGCCGGGAGGATGTGAGTCACGCGCTCCCACGGCGCCGTGGCGAGGGCTCCGCCGTCCCCCAACTCCGGCCCAAATGTGGTCTTTCCCAAGGCCTGCGCCAGGGTGAGGCCATCCCCTGCACGCATCGTCCCGCCGCGGGTGGCACCGGGCTGCCACCGGTGCGTGCGGGGCCATCCCAAGCACCAGGAAAGGGCACCAGGGAAGGGGTGGTTGTAGTGAACAGGTCAGAGCCAGTGATGAACTTCCTCCAGCACAGAGTTTATTCCTTAGACTTGGGACACCCGGGCTTGAGGACAGAGCTAAGGATGTGATTGGGCTGATCCCTCCTCTTGGCCCAGTCAGGCAAACTTGGCCCTTGAGCTTTGCAACAAGCTGCTCCATAATCTCCCTCCGATGTGGCCTTGGGCCCAGATCCGAGGATGCTGCAGTGACGTCCCCGTGCCTGATGCTCCCCAGTGTGGACAGTGCAGCCCCCAGCCCCAGGAGATCCAGCCCCCACGCAGGTGGGGACCCCCTTCCCTGCCACCCTGTCCCCAAAACCCAGCCCTCCCCAAAATCAGCTCCGGTTCCCCCAGGGGATGATCCCCCCACTCCTGAACCGCAGGGCTGGGCACACTTGGTCCCCAAGGCCCCGGGTCCCCCATGACCCAGCACCCATGCTCAGCACCCCCCGTAGCCCTTCTGCGCCCACCGCCACCTCCTGGTCCCGGCCGCCCCCCCGGCACTGCTTACCCCCGTTTCCAGGGCTAATGCCCGACACCTGAGCAGCTTAGTAGCCTGAGTCCATTATCAGCTTAGGGAGCAAAGACATCTGCTCCCACCGCCGCCGCGGAGACCGCGAGGAGGCGGCGAGCGGCCGGGGTCCCGGCAGCCAGCGCCCATGTATCCCTAAGGTCCTCCGCGTCGGAGAGGGTGAGACCCTCGTCCCCGCAGGTAAGTGGCTCGGCATCATCCTCCGAGAGGGAAGACATCGCAGGGGCCTCTGCACAGGTGTCTCCCTCCCCATGGGCTGGCGTTCTTTTGTCCAAAAAATTGCAGCCAGGGTTTCAAATCCTAATTAATTTCTGATAGGGAAATGCTTCTTTCACAAGGGTCCCATACAACCCCTAAGCAGGGTCTCTGCCCAGAGTGAGCCGGGCTTGGGCACCCCCGCGGGCACCCAAACCATCCCCAGCACCCAGCAATGCCTCTGTGTGCCAACCCCCAGCAGCACCGCAGGGACCCTGCACTCTTCTAAACTCTGCTTTAACTATAGAGTATTTCTCCTGGTCACCTATATGTGCTTTTATTAACTGACTTTCTGAAGTGTATTTGTTAGCTGATAGCCCTCACACGCCCTAAGAAAAGCTCAGCTGTAAGAAATGGGCCACTTTTTGGTAACTGCAGGGCAAAATGGCTCAGGATATGACAGAGAAGGAACTGCTGAAGATGGAACTTGACCAGCTGAAGAAGGAAGTGAAGAACGAGAGGCAAATGGTGAGTGTTTCCACCCAGACGCACAGGGCTGACTGGGAGAGGCAGCAGTTTTCCTCCAGCCCACGGCACGAACAGAGTGCGGTCCTCCAGTCCTGCACTTGTAACCTGCAGAGCACTTCTCCTTCCTCGGCAGGTCTCCAAGACCGGCAAAGAGATCAAGGAATATATTGAGTCCATGGCGGGAGAGGACCCGCTGTTGAAAGGCATCCCCGAGGACAAGAACCCCTTCAAGGAGAAGGGCGGCTGCACAATCAGCTGACGCCGCCGCGGGCACGGGGCCCTGCCTGCCACCCCGCCGGGACTGTAAGGAACCTGCTTTCCCTGTAGCCTGACCCTCCGCTGCGGAGGAGAGTGCAGACCCAAATGTAGCTCAGCTGAAGGATGGCAGAAATGTATGAATATAAATAAAACCAAACCCGCAGACACCGGAGATGAGGCTCGGCAGCGGTGTACTCTGTGCTTTTGCGTTCTCACGCCTGATTTCGCTTCCTGCAAGGGAAATTTCTGCAGCTTTAACAGCCACCAGCCTATGGGTCTCTAGTGACACTGCAGGGCTGGATTGCGTCGGGTCCCACACCTTCCCCAGCCCCGCTCTCTCCGCTCGTTGCTTCCCCAGCGCCGATTTTAGCGTGGGAAACCTTCCCAGACCCCTGCACCTCACCCAGGCAGGTGACCGAGGCTGCCACTGTAATCGCTTAGGGAGAGCGAGGGTGTTTCAGATGCCTCCCCATCTCCCACGAACGCCACAGCTCGTTGTGCATTGCGCGCATCACCCCCCAAGCCCCCGTTCCTTTAGGACAGGGCCATCCCCTTGGAGGGCACGAGGAGGAGCAGAGGACAGAACGAGGGGCTCGCGGGACCCTCCTGTCACAGCTAGACCGGAGGTGGCCTGGGGCTGCCGGGCCCCACGGCGCTGGCGGGAGGGCAGGGGACGGAAGGAGGCTCCACGGCCCCTCCAGCCCTCTCGCTGCCGCCTCTCGGTCGCACTTCCTCTGCGTCTCGGCCGCGGCTGCAGCAGCTCCAGGGCTGTCCCCAGCGCTGCGCCAGGCAGGGGGGGGCTGCAGAGGAGCCCGCGGCCGCTCGGGGCTCACGCCCCAGACCCCCAAGCTGGGGGGGTCCCTGCAGAGCCCCACTCTGCGCCCGGGCTCTGCAGGGATGGACCGTTCCTGCTGTCCCCGTGCAGCTGCTGTCTCTGTTGTGGTGTCCCTTCTCACCAAAAAAACAAGGGGAGAACAAAGTGGTGCTCTTTCCCTCGCAGACCCCAAATAAACCCATGAGCCAGCAGGGAAGGTTCTCACGGCTCCTTGTTGGTGCCGCTCGGGTGTTGAGCAACAGGGCCCAGGGCCAGTGCCAGCAGCTCCTGCTTCCTCCAGGCCCAGCAGCTGTCTCCGGGTGGTAAATCCAGCTTGCTCCATGGGCAAATTAGAGGCCTGCTGTCCATGCCCACCTCTAATCCAAGAGAGAGATAAATCAAATACAGACAGGGATTCCTGCGCTCGGAGATTGACCTATTAATCAAAGCTAAACTTGCAGCCCGCGTCAGCGCACGCTAATCGCTCCTAACGGGATTTGGGTTCCTGGGCCTGTGCTCACCAGGGAACTGGGGGCTTCCGAGTGTATCTGCTGCCTGCACAAGGGGCAGAACACGCGCAAGGGGCTCCGGAGAGGCTCTTGTCCCGCGCAGCCCAGCAACACCCACGCGCTGAGCAGCCCCTGCACCGCCTTCCCCTGCCGCCTGCACCAGGGCCGGGGGGCAACAGCCACCCCCGCCGCAGGGACCCCGGAGCGTCGCTTGGAACATCACAGTGTCGGGGCTGCTGAGCCACGGAGCCGGTGCGCTCCACCCGGCTTCGAACTGCGCGGAAAGAGAAGGAAGGAGGAGGGGAAGGAAGGAGGAGGGGAAGGAAGGAGGGAGGGAAGGAGGGAAAAAAGGAAGGGACGAGCGGGAGCGGGGGGAAGTGGGCGCCGCCACAACGCGACGAACGACAACGCGGCCGCCGTCACAGCCGCGGGAGGTGGGCGGGCACAACCTGCCGCAGCCAATAGCAACGCAGGGAAGCCGTCCCGTACCCGGCCGCTTCAGCCAATAAGCGCCCGGAGACGGAGAGGTCGGCGATGGCCGCTCGCTGCACGCATGCGCAGGGGGCGAGAAACCGGTGCCTCCGCACAAAATGGAGCGCGGCCGGTACCGGGCGCGGGGGTGGGAGGTGGTGCTGATGCCGCCGCCGCGGGCGCCGGTTCCCGCTGCGGAGCGGAGCGGGCCCGGGGAGAGCAAAAACTACGCGAGGTCCCACCGAGATTTGAACTCGGATCGCTGGATTCAAAGTCCAGAGTGCTAACCATTACACCATGGGACCGCTGCGTGCAGAGCGCCGCCGCCGCGCCCTCAGCGCTGCCGCCGGCCGGCCCGGCCCGCCGCTCCCGCGGGAATCCCGCCTTTCCGGGACAGACCCGGGGGACGCGGCCGCGGCCCTGCCCCGCCGGACCCCGCGGAGCCAGCGGCCGGATGCCTCGCCCGGCTCCTCCGCGTGCTCCAGGGTCTCTCTGCGTGAGGTTCTGCAGGGCCCTTAAATCCCACAACCTTCCTGGCGACTGCAAATTTTGCGGGAAGGCGTCGGTATCTGGCCAGCTCCTCCTGCGCGTCTCCTCTCCCTCCACAGCACTCCAGGAGCATCAGGCTGACGGCGGAGCCCAGAGTCCCGCCGCCTCCTGCAGGGTCTCGGTTCCTCCTGCTTCGCGCAGCTCCCGGCCCTGCTCGCGGCGCCGCTGTCACCTCCGCGGGGCCGGGGGAAGCCTCGAGCTGCGGTGAGGAGGGCGGCGGGGCCGGGGTTTGGGCGCGGGCTGTCCCTTGAGGACGGGAGCTGCAGGCCATGGCCTGCGACTAGTGCCCCCACCAAAACAAAAAGGGAATTTGAATCCATGAGAAAGAAAATTTGGGATGTGTTTTCCTAAAAACCTCCTCGGGTACCATCGCCCCCAGCCCCGATGCAGTCTGGGGTCCCCGTCACCCGCTGCAGCACCCACATTCCCACCCACCCCAGCATCTTACCCCCCTCCATGCATTTATATTTTATTTCCTCCCTCCAGCTGATAAATAAAACCACACGTGGCCGATGTTACACGTTGCTTGTTTGTCTGCTTGTTTTTTTTTTTCCTTTTATTCTTAAAAAACAGAACAGTGGAGTTGAGCAGTTTGTGAAACCTTGCTGACAGAGGAGCGGAGTCCGCGGAAAGGAGAAGGAAACAGCAAGGTTAAAAAGGGAAAGAAAAAGAAAAAAAGAAAAGGAGTGGAGAATTGAGCATTAAAAAGAAAGATAAAAACTCAGTCTCCAGTGAACATTTCAGGCTGCTGAGGTTTGGGACTTTTACAACTAAGGAAAAGCGAAGAAGAAAGTCCATAAAGTCTATTTTTAAAGAACATTATTTTTTCTTTGGAAAAAGTGTCTTTTTTTCATCTTTTTTTTTTTTCTTTTATTTTCCCTATGCTACCGCCCATGGAGTTGCCACTACCTATTTTTAACCTATTGTCACTAAGAGGTAGATAAACAAAAACAGGTTGGTTACACGGAGGGTCGGGGCCGCGGCCAGGCTTCCACGGGGGCCTCATCTGAAGGCAAACCTGGGGCTTTGCCTTGGAGATTGAACCGTTTTGTGCTGCTTTTGTGAAGTTCGTCGTGCCGAAACCCCGACCGCTGCCTCGGCCGCCCTCTCCAAGGAGTTTCCTGGGGAGGCGGCGGTGGCCGGTGGTGTCGCAGCCTTCCCACAGTCCACGATGTCCCACACGCTGCGGCCCGCACCCGAGGTATCAAACGTGAAGAAAAAAAACAAAAAAATAAAGTTAAAAATCTGCAAGGTCCAGTCAAGAGGCAGTGGTCGAATGTGCGTTGGAGCTGACTGCTCCCAGGGGCCCTGCCACGTCCAGCCATCGGGCAGGGTCCTCACCGAGCGCTCTTCCTCCTCCTCTTCCCAATGACACCCATCGTCCTTGCTCCGGTGCAGGGATCTGGATATTCCTGACATGCCAAAACTCCTCCCTGGTGGCAAGGCTGGTCCCCCAGGCTGGCTGAGAGCGACAGATCCCTCGCCCGTCCGTAACTCCCATCTCACGGTCAGGTTTGAGGTAGTTTGTACATTCTCAGCTCATAGCACCCGCACATTCCCACAAAAATTCAGGATTTTGGAGCCTCTGGATGAGCTGACTCTGCTCTGCATCTTGCCACTGATCACAAATGATTTATAAAAGAAAAGAAAAAAAAAAGATCATCAAGCAAGAAGCTCAGTTTGGAAGCGGACTGTTTGCTCTCCCCTTCCCAAGCACGGGGAATGCGGCACCGGCCCTGCCTCCGAGCACTGGATTTGGACATCCCGAGCCACGGAGCATCCCGAGAGCCGGCACACGGGCAGGATGCAGCACAACTCCGGTGCCTCCTCGGGAGACCCCGCGGCTCACGGGGCCGCCCCAGCAAACCAAAGGGGATGACGGAAGGAAAAATAAGTCTCTTGTTACGAAGCTCCTCAAAAGCAAGAAAGCTCCAAAAATATTAACTGTCTCCAAAATGTCTTCAAATGTCTTATAGCAAGTCTGCATTTCTGATCTAAAGGATCTCAAATTAGTTGGAGCAAGATATTAAGAAAAAAAAAAGACATTGCTGGTACTGATAACTACTTGACTATCTTTAACCATTTGTTTTTCCTTTTTTTTTGTACCAAAAAAACCCCTAATGCCCAGGAAACACAGAGCTTAGAGGCAGTTTCTTTTTCATATTCCAAGGACGTGTCGGAGGCCTGAACTGGTTCATCCTCCCGAGTGCTGCCAGGTGGGAACACGGCATCCTCCACCGTGGGGGAACGGAGGAACCAGGAGGTTAAGGAGAGAGTTAAGGAGTTTGTCTTCGTTTCCTGCCCTGTGGCCACGGAGCTGGTGCTGGTGAAAGTGGGAAAACTCCCCGGGAACGGTGAGCACGAGGCTGGGTTTGGCCCCTACCGGCTTTTTCTTGCTGCCTCCCTCTGCCTGCGTTAAAGTTTCAGGAGCCTTCAGAAACCTTCTGAGGGCCATTAAAAAAAAAGGCAAAATCTCGCCCGCTGGCAGCATCCTGGTGCAGGCAGCTCTTGCTCCCAGCACACGGATGTGGCGCCCAGCAGCGCTCTGGCCACAGACGGGGCAGGGGGGGCGCCAAAATTACCTTTTTGCCAGGTAATTCCCCACGCGAAGGGCGTGGGTGATAGAGCAGCAGCCACAGGGCTGGTCGCCCACCCTCTCCTTGGATTCCTACTGTGCCTAGAGGATTATTTCCCGGTTATTTCACTCAGGCCCCACTGGAAGCCTTGCAGCTCCCGCTGTTGCTTGTATTGCAAAGGGCTCCAGGGCAATCCAAGGGATGCTCCAAGGATCTTCCCTCCTGCAAATACCCTCCCAGAGCAAAGCGGGAGGGAAACCGCCAGTGGCAAAATCCCCTCTTCCCACTGCTGCTCCTGAGAGCACCGGGAAAAGCCCCGGTGCATCCAGCACAGCGGGGCCCTGCGCCTCCAAGCACCACGGAGGCACCAAGGACGCGCTCGACCACTGCAGCAACCAGATCAACAGCCGGGCATGGGGGTTTTCTTTTTTTTCTTTTTTTTTCTCCTCAATGATACAGTTTGAACCAGTTCTCAAAAAACGCTTGCTGTTGTTAAATACAATTATAATCACCGATGTCTGAATAAACTGTTCTAGGTAAGTTTGGTAAGAAGTAGAGAGCCAGAGGATTTCAAGAGGTACCAGGACTGTTTTTCGGTAGGACAAACGACTAGACTTAAAAAAAAAAATGAAGTAAAAAATCAGGAAAAATGCAGAAAAAACACAACGCTGGCAGTTTTGCCACATGCCAAAATTTCCCAGAGGACGGTGGCGCAGAGCCTGCTCTCCCTACGGACGTTCCCAAGCTCCGATCCCTCGCTCATCCCTGTCCCAATGGAAAAGGGCCAGGACTTCTTTAAAGCTGCAGATTCCTGGGGACCTGATCCCGTACTCCGCTCGTGTCCCCGATTCCCGCCAAGCTCAAAAGGACAGAGAGGAGCGGGCACAGGCAGAGCAGGAAGAGCCGGGCCATGTTCAAATTGACTTTACTGCCAATTGTTTTCTCCCAAATGATTGTTTTCTTCCAAAAAAATAAGTTCCATAAAGGGTCATTTTCCTGCAGGTACAGTGAAAAATGGCAAGATGGGACTTCAAAAGCCAGCACAGACCTTTTGAACCAGAAAGCGGTTCATGCCGATCATTTTTTCGGCTTTTTTTAAAAAAAGCCTTGCTGTGCATTTGTACATAAATGTATTTAAAAGAATTTGGCTCCCATTTATTTCTCTCTCTTGATCTTTTTTTTTCTTTTTTTTCTTTTTTTTCTTAAATCTTTTGCTTATCCTCGGTAAAACTGAGGCAAAACTTGGTAAAGTATTTCACAGCATCATAGTGGAGAAGATGGTTCGAGGGCGGCTCCGCTCAGCGCGGGCGGCCCGAGCGTTCGGGGGCTCTCAAATCCGGCTCCGGCGCATTTGGAAACACGTCGATGGCCCCGGCTTTGCGCGAGCCACCCCCAGCGCCCAGGACTGGTGCTTGAGGGCCAGTCCATCTCGTTTGCCCTTCAGTGGAAGCTCCCCGAGCCCAAGCTCTTTCATTTGGTTTCACAATGGACTGGGATCAATAAAAGGCGTTTAAACCGGTGGCTTTTCTTTTTCTAAAAAATAAAAATACGCATCTAAAGAAATAAATTCTTTCCAATTGAAAAATGTGGTGGGCTCCAATTTGTCCAAGGTCTTGAAGAGTTTCGACAGCTCTTGCGGCCCCATGGAATTTCTAACTGAATTGGAAAAGTGAAAACTGAAGCTGCTGCCATCTTTTCCACTATGTCTGCAGTTCCTGTCGTTCTCCATAGAGAGCTCATAACACTTGGTTACCTGCACATAACTCCTGGCTCATAACAAATTATGAAACTTAACTTCTCTTTTCATTAAAAAAATAAAATATTCAAGACTATCAGCTTTTATATAAAATATCAGCAAGCCCCCCCCAAAAAAAAACAAAAACACAATTGCTGAGGTAACTTCATACCTTGAGGTAGCTTTTTTTTTTTTTCTTTTCTTTTCTCTTCTTTTTTTTTTCCTCCCTCTCGTTTGCTCGCGCACACAGCGCTCCCTGGCCTTCCCCCACGCTCAGAGTTGTCCCCATGGTCACAGGGACAGTAACTGCTGCCGCGGCGCCCTGGCAGCAAACCAGCCGCCGTCCCCACGCGGCACGATCCGAGCTCCAAAGCCACGTTCAGCTTTGGACCGTGCACCCAGGGTCACCCAGGCCGGCGGACGGGTCTGCTCTCCGCTTCAAAAAGAAATGCTAAAAATCACCAGTGCCAGGTGGTTTCCTCCACCAAAACCCTCCTTGTTTTAGCCCCCCGGATGCTCTTGGAACCTCTCCAGCTCCCGGCAGCATCTCCCAAAATTCCCAAGTCTTGGCCGTATGGGAGCGGACGCTGCTCGTGTGGCAGAGACAAGACGTTGGCTGCGCCAAAGAGGCGGTAGCAGCAGTTACTGTCCCCTCCCCATGCTCGTAGGCAGAACAAGTCATTAAAATATATCTAAAATATAATATCCGTGTTAAGAGTGACGGGAATCAGTGACCACGTTACATTCATTTAACGCCTGTATCTGGCATTGTCTCATGAGAACAGCTGCTCCTGCTGTAGGAAAGTGGGTGCTTTTAAGAAAAAAAAAAAAGAAAAAAAAAAAATCTTAAAAATATATATTATATACCAAATTTCAAAAATATTTTTTCCTCTACCTTCAGCGATCAGAGGGGAAATACAAGATAAATAATCCTGGGAGAGCTGACAGGAACTGACTTCTTCCCAGTGCACTAGTAAAAAAGAATCTCCTGGGTGGTTTTTGTTTTTCTTTTTTTTTGAAAAAAAAAAAAAAAAAAAAAAAAACACACAACCCATTCTCGTCCAGCAGAGAAGTTGGAGGGAATCTGGGGTGCAAAACACCTGCTCCGGGTGGGAAAAATGAAGCCAGAAATGTATGTGCCCAGCAGATTCCAGGGGACCAAGGCAGCTGTGGTGCCTCTCAGCAGGGAAGCTCTGGAGCTGGAGCTTCCCTGCTCCAGTGTGCGCACGCGGCAAAGCCAAACCCGGATCCCAGGCAGCCGTGAGCCTCTTTTGCACCCCAAAATCCCTGTGGCTCCTGGGAGCCCCCTGCCTTCCCTCTGGTGTGTGCACCTAGTTCTCAGCATCTGATCATTAAGCAGATGATGATGAACTCAGGCTTCCTACTAAATAGGGTTTTCTTGGCTTTTTTTTTCTTTGTTATTTTTGCTTCGAGGGAGGAAAAGTCAAAATCCTCCCCCTCGCCCCTTGCCTGGACAGTTTTCCTCATCCCTAGGATGGGGTGTCATGCCCACAGCTGAGGTCACTACTGGAGTTGCATGTCCTGCTTCCACCATCATTTCATAAGCTTCTAAAGAAAAAAAATCATTTTTTCTTTTTCTTTTAAAGTAAAGTAAACTAAAAAAAGAAGAAGAAAAAAATCAAAATAAGGAAAGGAAAAAAATTGTCCTGGAAAATACAGGTGCGCTCCTGGCTTCTAAGGCTTTGCAAGGCTCTGTGCGGTGCAGAGCACCTGCAGGATCCAAATCCACTTGGCTGTGGGATTTTTTGCTTGTTTGGGGGCATTATTTTTTCTTTTTTTTTGGCCCACAGTAGATCTTGTTAAATAAAAAAAAAATAAAAATAGGGAAGTCCAATTAAAAATCCAGCGCTTCCAAAGGTGACACCCCACACTGGGAACGTTTCCTTTGGCTGTGCTGCTGGCAGGGCCAGAGCCATCGAGGGCTCCAAAGGCTACTTAAATGAGAGGACAGCACCTCTTGTTTCATTTGAGTAGCCTTTCTAGCACATGGAGCTAAAAAAACAAATCCAACTGCATGCTCTACTTAGATCCTGGACATCTACCTTGGAAGCCAATCCAACTGCCTTTTAACCTCCATCGAGTAAGGAAAAAAAAAATAGCATCTGTCTGCGGTAACTGATTCCCAGCCACTCTTAAGCCCGGCCTCGGCTCGTTGCCCTTTCCACGCTGCCGTCTCTGCTGCTCTTATTTCCTCCGTGCTTGTGTCTGGCCGCTCTGTCCCTTCTGGTGCTGCTGCTTCACCTGGGCCAGGATGTCGCGGATTTTGCGCTGTGCCATCTGCGGGTGACAAGAGCAGAGCGGAGCTGCGGGAAGCCAGGCAAAGCCCAAGGTGACGGATTCAGCCCTCCTCGAGCGCTGCCAGGGAGCTTAGATCCCAGGGAGAGGAAAAAGACTCTGGTTGTTGGGGAAAATGTGGAGAAGTGAGAGAATCTGGCAGCTCCAGCCCACGCATTTGGTGGGAGAGCACAGGATCTTCATTTGGTGGTTTTAACTACACGAGAGAAGCCTGTTGGGAATGGCTGCTCATGGGGTGGCAGTGGGCAAGGTGACTCCCGGAGAGCCCTTCCCGTCCCGTTTCAGGCAGGTTTCCTCGGGAAGTCACACTGGGAGGTCACACTCTGGACAGGCATGCGCATGCCCTCAAGCAATTCTCTTTCTCTTTCCTTCCCCCGCAAGCCCCTCCGAGGCGCCCGGCCCAGGCAGTCCCCCAGGACACAGGGGACACCTCACAGCTATCCAAGCCTGCAAATATCTGAGCAGAGAGAAAAACATCGGCAGGAGGAGAGGTGCTACGTGGACACAACCCTTACAAGACATCAAAGAATGCACGAGGACCAGCGCCTGCAGCCCCAGCTCTCCCTAGCCTACCTGGCTGGCGTAGAAATGGCCGATGATCTTCACGATGACCTGCTCGTTCTCGTCGGGGGTCTGGTCCCGGGGGACCACCACCTCGGCTGCCGTCAGGTTCTGCAGTTCGTTGACCTGCGGCAAGGGGCAGAGCCCCCTCGTCACCATCGTCCCCCCTGAACCCCCCCACTCGCCTGGCGAGGACACAGCCAGTGCCACATTTCCTTGGCCAGCTCTTCCCAAACTGGAGCTTCGCTTACGGTTTTGCCTCCTTTGCCGATGACCCTGCCGGCGGCCGAGGCAGGGACCCGGATGTGCGTCTCCAGCTTGACCTCTTCCTTAGGTCCAAAGAAGTTCTCTTCCTTGAGCTTCCCATAAATCCTGCCTTGTGCCTGCAGCAGGGAGGAGACAAGGGGTCAGATTCAGCTTGCAACGGCCCCAGCCTCGCTGTCCCCAGGCCCGAGGTACTTTTGGGCCACCCGAGCCCCACACAGGGATGAGGCTGTTGATGCAGCCACAGATTCGAGGGGTTTCCAACGCGCGGCGGGGAGGGATGCAGCCATTCGGCTCCTCCCATTACTGCTCTACTGGGAAGGAAAGGGGCTCTCCCAGGAACAGAGGCCAAGCAGGACTGCAGAGCCCAGCTGGCACCCAATTCCCTGCAGAAACAGCAATGGAGCAACCTTGAATTGAGCTTCTGGAGGGCCCGTGATGACGACCATGCGCACTTTGGAGTCCGGCGTCTCCGGAGGTGCAATCTGGAAAGGAGGAGAGAGGTGGTCACGGCCGCGGGCAGCCACCATGATCAGCCAAAAGCTCTGGTGGGGTCTGGGCCTTGTCTTCTCCTCCTCCAGGTGGGAAGAGCTGTGCAAGAAGGTGATCCTGAACCCAAAGGCAGGATCACAAGGGAGCTGCTCGCAGGGAAAAGTCTACCTTGATGGAGGCACTTGCGAACCGCGAGAGCTGCTTGATGTGCTGGCCCTTCTTGCCGATGATGGCGCCGACTGCCTGAGCGGGGATGAAGACGTGCACGGTCTCCTGCTCCGGAGGCTGCGGCAGAGCACACGGTGGGGTCACCGTTGGGCCCAGCTCACCAGCCCGAGGGAGACCCACGCAGCCCCCAGAGGTGCTGGACCGCTCCAGGACAGCCCCCCTTAGGGACGGGTCTCCATGGGGTCTGCAGGGGGTTCAACGCCTCAAGGCACCATCCAGCTGGATTGAAACCAGCAAAGGAGGCTGAGGACACAACCCCATTCACAACCGAGATCTCCAGGTGGAGGAGATCCAGCCCTGTATGCCAAGAAGAAGCCAGCAGATTCCTCAAGTTGGAAACAGGAGCAGTTCTCGCTGCCAGGTCATCCACTTACCATAAAAGAGCTGTAGGGAGCAGCCCCGGAGACACTGCTCGGCGGAGGAGGCACAGCGTTGGAGGAGGCGGGGAAGAGGCCCACCGCAGCCAGGTTGAGGCCAGGGATGAGGTGAGATTGTAACTGAGGGAGCAAGGAGAAAAACTGTCACTGCTTGAACCATCCTTTAACCCCTGGAGCCCTCGGAGTGGACCAGGAGCCAGGCAGATCCAGCAGATCCATCCTCTCCCGCCCCAGGCACGCTTACACTCATGGCTGCCACGTCGTTCTCGTAGGCTTCGCGCACCTTCTTCATGATCTCCTGCTCCGCTTTGCAGCAGTTCTCGATGGGGCCCTTCACCGTGATGGTCCTTTCAGGGTTGTACAGAGTCAAGTCCTGCAAGCTGGGAGGGAACGGAGCGTCACTCGAGCAGAGCCATCCCTTCTCCCCTGCCCTGCCTCCAACCAGCCTTCTGCCTCCTGTTTTTGGAGGGGGACACTGGGCTGATGGACACCAAGGATGCTGCTGTCACCACTGCAGCAGGGACCAAGTGCTGTAAAGGTCACATCTGTCTGGGCCCTCCCAGACACCTGGGACAGACATTGAGATGAGAGACATCTCAACCTGCGTTGGTCACATAACCCACCACCGCCCACACCCTCGGGCTAGGACAGGAGTGCCCTGATTTTCACCACGAGCGTTAGGAGCCTTACGACGAGATGGTGATTTTCGTCTCTGTGTCCTGCTCCACTTTTTTCAAGTTTCGCCCTTCTTTGCCAATCAGGCGCCCAACAAAGTTGTTGTGGGCCAAAATTTTCAGAGGCACTTCGTCAGCTCTTGAGGGAGGAAAGGGAGGAAAACAATGTTAACCATCACCGCGGCCAGAAGGGAAAGAGGTGGTACAAAATGATGGGTAAGGCCCAAGCCCCGGTGCTCCGCAGCCCCGCAATCCCCCACACCAGTCGGTGCAGAGCCAAGGCTCCTGCACGGAGGATTCTCCCGCTCCAGCGGCTAGGAAGGCAGCCCAGCACGGGACCGCGGATGGGATGAGCACCAGCGAGGAGAAGGAGAAATCTTACGTCTTGGTGTCCTTTGCCTCCTTCTGCATGATCTCCAGAATCATCTTGCAGGCAGCGGAGCAGCCCTCGGGGGTGGAGTGGATGCTGATGGCTTTTTCCGCCGCTCCCGCGTTCTCTTTCCGATGCACGTCAATCCTGTGGGCACACAACGGGCACTGACACGGGCGCCGGGCAGAGGACACCAGGCCAGGGGGCTTCACAGATGCGGCACCAGCCACTGCTGTCCCCCAATGTCCCTCCAGGTCGTCTCGAGCTCATCCTGCACCCGAGGGACCGCAGGAGCCGCTCTCCAGAGCCCCAGCTGGGAAGCGGAGAAGGGACTCACTTGGACTGCGTCTGCTTGGTGATGTTCCTGATGGTGGCCCCCTCCTTGCCGATGATGGCGCCCACGTACTGCGTGGGCACCAGGAGACGGAGGGGGATGTCCACCGGCTGCTGCTTGACGGGCGCCCCCGCGGCCACGGGGGAGCCCTGCCGGGGGGCTCCGCGGGCCCCGAAGCCGCCGCGCCGCCCGTTCTCCGGCCCTTGCACCGACTGCTCATCGGGAATGTAGGAGACCTTGAGCGCGTGGCTCTCCAGCTGGTGGCCATTGAGCTTCATGATGGCTCTGGAGGGGCAACACGGAGGGAAAGGGTTGGTGCCGGGAGCCATTTCCCCCTGTTTCGCAAGGGCTCAGCAGGATTTTCCAGCCCGACAATCCGAGCAACGTGTTGTAAAGGGGCTAGGGCAGGGCTGGATGCGCTGTGTCAGGGAGTCTTTCGGCCTTATGTCTTTCTCCTGGTGGTTTAGATCCATTTCCCTGTAGGTGTTTCTGGACCCGGCTGCGGGACTCGCGAGCTGTCGGCAGATGGAGCCAGCGGGAAGAGCAAAGCAGCCGCTCCGGCTGCCGCAGCTCCGCACCTCCCATTCCCAAGGTTTCTAAGGAGACAGCCCAAACTCCCTCTCCCTGCAAAGCGGCCAGTGACACAACTCCTGCAAAGGGGAAAAAAGAAAAAAAGAAACCTACAACTGGCCAAGCAGAACCCTCATCTGCTGCCACTGGTTTCGGGGGACGGCCGCCAGCACGAGACGCGGCAGCTGAGTCTGCATGGATACAGCTCCTCTATCCCAAGCTTCCCCAGCGGGAAAACCCTACCAATGCAGAGCTCGACGGGGATGATGAGCCTTAAAATCACGGCTTTACGTCTGAGATTTGGGTATCGCGGGACCATCTGCTCTGGGTTATTGCAAAATTTTGTTGCAGTCGTGCCCACAGCACATCGGTCACAACACGTGAAGCCTCCCGGGCGCTTTGGGAGCGCGCGACAGCGCGAGGAGCGGGAGAACCACGGGGACGGCCGCAGCGGCCACGTCTGAGGAGCGCCAGGCTCGGCGATGTGGACCCTCCCGGGGAAAACCCGTCCATCCCGGCCTGCACTGCCGGGCTCCCTCCAAGCACAGCGCTGATCCCATCTCCTTTACAGCTATCCAGAACCCTTCATCTTGGCAGAAAGGAAAGGGAATAAACGCGGTCGCAAAGACCCAATTAATTTTCCATTTGCATTTGGTGTAAAGCCCAATCTTCCCCAGGCAGCGCAGAAGGGCATCGAGTCGAAAAGTCTCCCTGTGCCGTTGTCACTACCCCATGAGGACGGGCGCTGTCTCGTGCCCACAACTCCGTGCTATTTAATATCATTACTATCTTTTCTGAAGCCATAACTCCAGAATCACGGAAATAAAAGTTTGGCTCTCCTTTGAATAAAAAGTTACATCTTTAATCTTCTCTGAGATTTGCCTCCTTTTTTATTACCTCAAACTCCTGATTTCTAGGATAAATGGACTCTATCCGTGACTAGGGGTGAGGGAGCGGGGAGGGCCGCGGGTCACTCACTGTCGAGTCTGCTCCCGGTTCGCGTAGGTGACGTTCACCACGGCCGTCTCGCTGTCCGTGTTCACTTGGGGCAAGAGAGGCACAGATCAGACACTGGCAAAGCACCGCGGCCCCGTCCGCGCGGCCCCGGGGATCCGCGCCCCTCCGGCTGCCCGAAGGCTCCT
>JAUBNY010000201.1:352434-370027 GCA_032275445.1 Crypturellus soui
GATCTCCGCAGCCCTCTCCAGCCCTTCTCCGCACACACACACTGCGGATTCAATGTTTTCCTCCCAGTGGCTCCAGGTATTTGCACCACATTTCCTGCAGGACGCAGCACATGATTCACACCAGATTCGTACGCCATGAGCGCAAATACGGGGGCCCTGTAATTGCGAGTCCCCTTTGAGTCCTCCCCGGAGCGGAGGCTTCGCCACCACTCAGTGCTCTCCTCCGCTTCCCAAGCAGCAGGCAGCGCGAGGCTCGGTCATTAAAGCCTGTCCATTTCTCTCCAATTCACGATAGCCCCAGTGATGCCTATCACGGGCTTGTTGTACGGCAGCTACTACGCTATATGTTGTAGGTCCCTCTTCCCAGGGGATATGATATACAGTAAAAAAAAAAAAAAGAGAGAGAGAGAAAAAAAGAGATGAATGTGCAGAAGTCTATATTTTCTGTGTTTTGTGGTTCCCATTTCAGGGGATTTTACAAAACTGACGGCAACCCGCGAGAATCCGAAACAGCCATAGCAGGGAGCTGGATCAGTCCAGAACACCTGCCGGAGCCTCAGGAGGCCCTGGGGTTTGTTTGCAGTTAAAGGGAGCATTGGCATTTAAAGACATATCTGGTGTTTTGCCACTGTGAAAAAACCTGTTCCATCCCTGGAAGCACTGGAGGCGAAGGCAGGTTTGAGTCTGAAGGCTGAAGTGTTTCTCTCCAATCCAGGGCTCCATAAACCAGAGTGGGACCCTTGGACAGTTGGGAGCTGCACTTGGAAGCTGGGTAGGTTGGAGCACAAGGGATGGGACCAGGAGCCAGGCAAATCCTCCCCGCCTTCGGCTAGAAGCTGCTCGAGACGCGTTTTGGGCAGTCCGAGCTGGCACACGGGAGCTGATCTGTATTTCCTGTCCCAGCACAAGCTCTTGGTGCCCAAGACAGCAGAAGCGCCAGGCGAGTGTCCAGCAGGACCCCAGGACGGGAGCAGATACCCGGACACATGTGGCAGAGCCAGGGCTCAGGGAAAGGTGCTGGTGTTTCAAGAACTCGTGCTCAAGAAGCAACCGGATAAGTGAGAAAAGAAGTGGGTCCCCAACCTCCTGTACAAGACGCCACTGCTGGGGGTTCGGGAAGAGAAACAGCCCCAGGGGAAGCCTAGAGCCTCCTTTGCCCTGACAGCAGCAAGGCTGCGTTGAGGGCAGAGGTGGCTCTAGTTGGGATCAGCGTTTGAAAGCCCTGCAGTTTGCAGTGCGCTAGGAGCGGGTTTGCCTCATCTGCTGTCCGGTTCAAGCAGCTGATCCTGTGTGGAAGGAGAAGGAGCAGACGATCTGCAGAGGTCACTCGCAGCCCCGTTTTCCACGGTCACAGAGACACCGAACACCTGAGCCGCCTCGGCAGCTCCAAGCAGAGCGGGAGGGCTGTTTCGGGAGCACAGCCGTGATCTTCCCGGAGCGTTTCCAGATTCCTGGCGCATCGGCTCCCCAGATCAGGTCCATGGTGGGGAGCGGGGAGCGGCGCTCTGAGCTCTCCTGTTTGGCGGGCGGTGGATGCGCGGGGCTGCGGCCTCCTCGGCAGCGCTTCCTCCTGCTCCTCCAGCCCTCGCAGCCCTGGCCTGGCCGGACGGACTCGTCGTTTCGGGCGCTGATCTGGGGCTGTCACACACGTAGAATGAAGATGTGGTCACCACCACGTCTGCCTGGAAGTTCTGTTCTTCTATCAAAGAGATACCTGTAAAACTGTTTATTTTTAGTTTTATTTATTTGTTTGAAAGGTTGTGAGAAATTTTAGAGCAATGCTGCAGTCCCCATTAGATCATGAGCAGATCCCCTGAAATAACTGTAACTGTGAACAGTAGGTCAATATTTAATGTTGCTGGATATTTACTCTATTTTATTCACTCTATTAACTTTATATCCTATGGAGGCACTTAATGAGAGGAAAACAAATAGGGTGCACTGTGGAGAAACAAGATATCTGAGTTGGCTGGGATGGAAGTCCCCAGAATACATATAATAAAGTAGTCAGGATAAAATTTTCTATTTTATTGATTAGCAACTGTGCTGCGAGTTTAAACAGGCTACTTGCAACTACCAGCGTGCATCATTGCTCGGAGCAGCACGGTGCTAATCGCGTGGGTGAAAGCCCTCGGCAAGCGCAGGGTGCTGGTTGCAGGGCTGAGCTACCTGTCTGGTAGCCCCTGCGAGTGATAATTACTGCCTAATAGCACTGGAGTCCTAATCTGCCCCAACTCTGTCCTTCGATAGTTTATCTTAATGCCATTTGGATGCAACAGTTCTTGTCTGAGGCAGGTTGTGCTGGGCAAACGAGAGCAGCAGGAGCTGCCCCTTGCCCGCAGGAAGCTCCACACGTGTTAGACCTGTGCTCTGCCCTTCACTGGTGTCGACACGCGGGGACCCTGGCGGTGGTTGAAACGAGCCCGTAGCTGATACCAGCGCTTCCCAGAACGGGGCTTGGACACAGAGCGCCGTTGTGGAGGCAGCCGCGTCCTGCGGCGCTGGGAGCGCTGCACCGCCGCGCGGCGCGGGCAGCATCGGCCGGGCACCGCCGGCAGCGACACCCTGTCCACGGCACAGCCTGCGGCACGGGGCAGCTCTGCCCTGGCTAGCGCCGGTGCAGCCGGGCTGCTCCCGCACAGCCAGAAACCTCCGCGCGCAGCTCCGAGGGGACGCTGGGGCACCCCGGCGGGCAGGCTTGGACACACGTCCCGCGTCCTGCTGCTGCCCCGCTGCCCTGGGCAGCTCCTGGAAGCCGGGAGCGGCTGCGGGCAGAGCCCACGGGAGGGCTGCATCTCGGGTGACCCTGCAAAAGCTCTGGCAGCCGCGGGGAGCTGAGCTCTACTGCCCTGGGGACGGGCTGAGCTCTGCAAACCAGCACCACCGGCCACACGGAGTTCTGTTTTGGCAATAATGTGCGGGGGGCTCAGGCTGATATTACATATCCATGTATATCCCTTTCTACCCTTTCAGTAGAATTAACGCGTGTGTGAGGGGGACGCTGCAGTCCCAGGTGCACAGCTGGGAGCAGCCAGGCGCACAGGTCACCAAACAGCCCGTTTGCCACTGCGGTACCAACAGCAGGAGCCTTTCTCCTCCCAACCATCCCGGGCGAGCGGAGTCAGGGGCTGGGGACAACCTTCCCCAGCGTGTGGTCATGGCAGAACCGCTGGAAGGAGCTTCTCCCTTCGACCTTGCTGAATTCTGTCATGATCAACACGTCTGCCCTCCTGTTGTGTCAGGGGACAGAGAAATGATGGCCCTGGTGACAGGAGCCCCTAGCTGGCATCCGAGCCACACGGAGAGGGAGCTTGGGGATCCTTCATACCTGAGAGAGCCGAGGAGCATCCCGGATCTCCCTGAGATGAGACTCTCACTTTGCAGAAGAAAAGATGGAGATTGAAGAAGTTTCTACCAGTGGAAAGAGGTGCTACGTGGAATTAAGTCCTAGACCAACACCATATGCATCATGCCCGCAATACATCCATTCTTGGATTTGCGACATAGTAACGTTTAATTGCCATTAATGTAAACAAATCTTAAAAGGTTATTTTCCTGCTTTGCAGGTCAATGGACCTAATGAAGCAGATCTAAGTGGGTTGGAATTGCTTTGATTGGTGCTTGGTTTCCTGTTTATTTCATGGAAGTTCGGTTCCCAACAGCTCCGTTCCCAACAGCTAACGTATATAAAGGCTCTGAAGGGTCTCCCTGAGCACCAGAACCAGCTGAAATCCTCCAGGCAGCTTCAGAGGAGCAGGAAGGTAGGAAACTCTACATCAGTCTCCTTCTTTTCTTTAATTTTTACTCTTTCTCCCAAGCTGAGAACGGCCGTGAACAGTTTTGGAGTGCCAGGTAGTAGATGCAGCAGAGCAGGAACAACCTGTACCTGGGGCTAAGTTTTCTTGCAGAGTGGCAGACGCCCAGCAATGACCTGGTTAGGTCAGGAGAGACCAGGCTATGTGCTCGGTGTGGGGTAAAGAGAGAGAGCGCTGCTCCGCAGGAGGCGTCAGCACCTCGGAGGCACCAGGCTGGGGTCTGCGCTTTTAAACACGTGCTGCAGGGGGGAAAAGGAAAACTGGTTCTTGGTTGTTTCTTGTGCCCTCCCAGCTACAGATAAAGCAGAGAGAATGCTTCTCCCGAGCAGGCAGCAGGGCACAGGGGGGCTGGAAATCCTTCCTGTTCTGAAGTCCTTGGAGCAGGATACGCTGCTCCAGGCAGCTCTGGAATAGGTCAGCAAATACCTTGTGCGAAGCTGACAAATCCCGGGATGAACAGAGCATGGATACCGCAGAGCCCGATGAGCCCATTTCAGTGCTACTGGGGCAAACAGGGCTTGTATTAATTGAGATTTTGTTTTTTGTTTTTTTTTGGGGTTTTTTTTTTTTGACAATCTTGTAAAATTTGGATCTCTCTTCTTTCCTGTTTGTGTAAATTCATCATCATCAGAGAATGTTTTAATGAGCGCTACCCCCTTAAAATTAAGGCAATCACATTTCCTTTCCTCGCTTCATAAATGATCTTAAGTTTAATAATATTCTTCCACAACTTAGCTATTTTCAGATTCATTGTCATACCCGTGATTATATCATCAATATACGTAATGAAAACCAAATATAAGTTATTTAATCACTTATTTAATCATAACGCTTTTTTTTCAATTCTCATCTAAAATATTCCTCAGCTTTTTGTATAATGGAACATGCTTTTGCTGTTAACACACTGTAACTATTTATCTTCTATTGTTTCAGCTAAATTTTTTTTTAGGATTTTTTGCCAGTGTGTCCAGAATGTTACATCTTTCCTTTTAAGAGTATTTTTCTGATCTTGATGTATCTGAGATCATGTAATCGACTTAGTATTTTTTCACTTACTAAGAAGGGCTGAAAACATATGTAAATGAAAAGCTGTAAACAGCATTCTAGAAATAAATTGCCTTAATTATGAACAACACTCAAACTGCTACTTTCTGTAAAATAACCGGTACAAATAGCTACTTACAGGAGTAAAGTTACATTAATGCATAAACCAATTTTTGAAGGATGGGATATCTGAGTCCTGATCCAGTCCTGGGTTTCGTTACTACATAATATTTTCCTTTCCTGCAATGTAATTTCCAGAAATATCTATAACGAAAAGTGAAGAACAATAAAATATACCTATAAGCCACGATAAAAAAAAATTGTAGAGAGTTTGCGGAGTTGGGATAGTAATTTAAAAGAGCTCAAATGTGCAAGGTCTAGTGAGCTGAACAGGGGATGTGAGGACTAGGAACAGTCTGACACTAACAAATCCCGGGATCCGCTCCCGTCGCCGTCCACGGGATATTTTTCGTAACGGATATACTCACTGGCTGGGGCTCTGGCCCCTACTCAAGACGTTACCTCTCTCAAGAGAAAAATCTCCCAGAATTAGAGCAGCCTCCTCAGTCCTGTAGCTCGGGACGCTCCGGATGCCGCGTCCCTCCCATTTGCTGCTGAACTACCTGATCCAAACACACGTTCCCTGTCACACGCTTAGGGTTGAATCAGTCCTAAAGCGCAATAAGGAACCACCAGCCTGTAAACACACCGGGAGACAACGTCCTTGCCCTAAGGAATGTGCCATCCACAGCGAATTTGATGGCTACGATAAAATTATGGGGAGCAAACATCAAAAGATGCTAGGGCAGGAAAGAGCACCAGCATTGAGCAATGAACTTAACGGGGAATGGCAAAGGGGGACTTTGCAGGATGGAGAAGGATATTCCAAGCCCAGGGACCAAAGAAACACATTCACAAGCACCGACATGTGCCTAACGGCACTTTCTGAGTTTACTTTCCTGTCGCTTCTCTGTTCCCATTTGCTACAGGGGCCAGACATCTGAATTGATTTCTGCTTTTGTACTCAGGAAAAAAAAAAAGGCAAGAACATGAAGTCTTTGAAAGTTCTCTCTCTGCTTCTCGCTTCTCTGAGTCTCGTTCTGATGGAAGAGAATGTCTCCGGGTAAGTGTTTAGGAGCAACCCACAACACGGTTTGAGCCTTTTCCAGCGTCCCGCTGCAGGCAAGTGGCCGCTTTCCATTGGCATCTTGGCAAAGGGGTGAGAACATCCGTCCTCAGGTAGATCTTGAATAGCAGACAGGCAAGTGTCTGGAGATGAGCAAAGATAAGAGATCCGTCAAACCACAGCCCCGAGCCCTTGAGCTGGAGCCAGGAACTCCCAAGTTCTACAAACTGCCTGGCTCGGTTGGAGGGACAGGCTGGAAACCAACCAGGAAGGGAAACGATGCAGTTGTCACACGTGAAGGACGAAGGAGCCCGAGTGGACGGGGTGTCTTGGTGCTGAGCTGGACTTCCAGTCCCTGTGCATCAGGCAAGGGTGGGGAAGACCACACCGAGTCCAGACTGTCCAATCCAATATCCCAGACTATCCAAATATCCCAAGCTCAGCTCCTCCGTAGCTGAATCGGAGCCACAGCTGGGTCAGCAGGCAGCACCGGGTGAGGAGGGCATTAGCCCATCTCTAACGGGCACTTTGCAGTGCAGAAACGGTCCCTGCTACCGGGAGGGGTCAAAGCTGATTACAGACCCTGCTGACCGTGTTGCTGCATGAGGGATGGCGAGGAGAAGCCCGTGCGGCGTCTGCTCCCCACCCGTGCGGGACTCACTCTGTGCTCCTACCCCAGGGTCAGTATAAGCAGCCCCGGCGCCAGGGCAGAGCAGAGGCGCTACTCCGAGGCCACCCTGGCAAGCGACTACAGCCGCACGATGGACAACATGCTCAAGAAGAACTTCGTGGAGTGGCTGCTGGCCAGGCGAGAGAAGAAAAGCGAGTAAGTGCGCAGGACTCCTGAGCTCCTGTGATCCAAACCTGGCGCTGTCATCACCCGACAGCTACAAAAACCATAGAGACGATGGTGTTTTTCTTGGACTGCAGCAGTGATTCTTTGGGGTTCTTTCTTTTAAGCCCTAGAGATGTTTCTTCTCTGTCAGCAGACAGCACAACCATCCCTCCAACTACCCGAACCACCTCCTCTGGCTGCGGGTGGATGGAAAGGCAGGGATGCGGCTGAATTTTGTGCAAAAGCAGCATTTTAGCACCCTCTTGTGGCGTTCCGGGCTGATACCTTCCAATTTTGCCTCTCCAGAAACATCATTGAGCCGTATAAGAGGGACGCTGAGCCCCAAGTAACAGCTGCGAATGGCCAAAACCTGGACCTGGGCACCCAGGAAGCCAAAGACTTCTTTGCCTGGCTCCTAAAACACAGGAAGAACCAGAGGTGAGAGCAGAGGACAGACGGGGAAAACTGTGCTTGCATGGAGGAAGAGTACCCCAGCGTTTATCTGGGAATCTTTCTGGGTAGGAACTGGTGCCAACCGTGGCAGCATAGGAAAAAAAAATCATTTTCTAAAGGAAATTTTTTAGTTTTAAATTTTCTCTCATGAGGGAGGAAAAAACAAAACAGAATGTTTCTAAAATTTTGAAATGTCTTCCAAAATGCACATTTCGGAAAAGACAGAGGTAGGGGGGTGGGTCTTGTTGTTTGGAAACGTTGGAATAGGATGAACTCCACAAGCCAATAAGGTGCAATCAGTATCTCCTGGCGCTTGAAAAATAAACTGTTTTAGTGCAAGCACAGAGGTGCTCTCAGGTGCATCCTGTACATCTATAGATGTATAAAATACACATAAATGAGGGAAATGTTTTGTTTCTTTAACACAAAGGGGATTTTACAAAACCTAACGGGTTGTTAACTTCTAAACCGGTGGCAGGGAGGAATAGGGGCCCTCTGTATAAACCACCGATGTCCTGCAGGCACAATCCTAGTGTCCCTCCACCAAAATACTAACTCGCTATCCACACCGAGTCACGGGATAGCTAGCTGGAACAAGTATTTGGTGGCATTTGCAGCTTTTCACGGCCTTTGCATGCCAAATGCTATATAAACAGGAGGTTTTTCTCTTGAAAATGACCCTGGGTGGAGAAAAGGAGCACAGTTATGGTTCACAGTTATGGAGCACAGTTATGGTTCACAGAGGTGTCTCGGACTGAGCACTAGGAAAAGCGGACACTGAGAATGACTAATCATACTAAAAACACAAAATTGAATAAATGGTGGCGTGGAGGGACCTCAGGAGGTCATTCAGGCTGCCCTCCCTCTGAGGCAGCGTCAGCTCAACCTCAACTGGTCCTGACAGATATTTGTCTAACCTGTTCTTACAAGGGAAAAAAAGAAAAAGGAAAAAACCTTTGATGGTAGAGATTAATCAGCTTAGTCTCGTTTTTTAAAATATTTTCTAGTGTCTCCCCTAATCTCCTTAATTGCAAATAAAAAATGTGATTTCCAGGGGAAAGCCCTTGGAAACAAGGACTTTCCTCGTGAGTCTGGAGCACAGCTGCTGCTTCAGCCGTGCTCTGCCTTTGCTTTGATGCTGTCTAGTTGTGCAAACAAATACGGGCCTGGGGAGTTGGTGGACAACCCCTTCTTGCCCTTAAGGATCCCAAATCTGTCAAGTCCAAGGCGCTGCTTTATGCAATGAGCTCATCCTGCCAAATAGAAAGAAAGAAAAAAAAAAGATTAAAGCTCTTGTGAATTCTTTTGGATACACCTGGGGCATTCCCAGCCATTGAGATTTGTCCTTATTTCTTCTCTTGAGAGTTTCACAGAAGGAAAAGATGGAACCAACTGGCAGTAAGCAGCAAAAAAAAAAAAAAAAAAAAAAAAAAAAAAAAAGATAAAAAGGAAAAAGTTGCCAGGACACGCAGGGTGGTGAGCAATGCATCAAGTCAAAGATATATCAGGAAGAAAATAAAATGTTCCTGTGAATTTGTATCGGAACAAGCGGCTGTTATATTCGGTATTTGGGTTGTTTTCTCTCCTTTGTATTTACGTCATGGGACATTTCTTGCAGTTTTACTTCTCCAGAAGAATCAGATCTGAAGGATGTTTTGAAGCAGGAGTTCCTGACGTGGCTCATTTCGGCTGATCTCTGCAGACCCACGTGAGTGGCTCTTCCGCTGATCCTGGTCTTGGAAGCCTCCTGCAAGTCCCTTCCCATTGCTCCCCATTTACAGCTTTCCCAGGGTACAGAGGCCCTGCTGCGTTGCTTGATTGGCTTTAGACTTTAGGTTTATGACTTCCATAAAGAAGCAGGTGCCATGGGGCAGATTTTATCTGCATTTGTCTGAAAAGTTAGGAGCTCTGGCTAGAGCTTGTCTCTGCAAAGGCATCTTCTTGCTGTCTTTAGGACATAGAGGGTGATACGACTTTCTTTTTATATATATATATATAAAACAAATTAAAATGGCTTAGAGCGGTGCTATAAGGATTTATGTGTTTTCCCTTTCACATTTGCTTCCACAGGAGTCGCTAGCTCCAGGGCCCTCTGGAAGAGCCGTCTGCTGATCCTACCCACAGACACGCGAAGGAAGCAGATATTTTGTGTTCACTCTGCTCTGTGCAGATTGCCCATTTGCTAAAATAAAGATTTTAGTGGAGCTGAAATAGGACTCATTTAGCCTTAATCCGAGGAGCCCGTGGCCCCGGCGGGGGTTGCGCCGTCCACCCGGCGCTGCCCGTGGGGGCACAGCCCGGCGGCAGCACCAGCCTCCGCGGAGCCCCCCGCCGGGCCCGGACACGTGAGGCCTCCGCTCCCTCCCGCGGCTCCAAAAGCTGCCCCAGAAGGTACCTGCCCCCAGACAAGGGCTTCCCCAGCTCAGGGGGACCCCCCTCCCAAAACAGAACGAACAAACGAACAAACAAACACACGAACCCAGCAGCTGCAGCCTCCTCCTGCAGAGACACCCCACGGCGGGGGAACGGACTCACCCCACCCGGAGGGGGCAAATCCTCCCCAAAGAGGCTCCTCTTCCCCTCTCTCCCCGCCGCTTCTCCCACCCCGGGAGCCCCAGTTGGCCCCAGACCAACGGGTCGGCCCGAGGTGGGCGCTGCCTCCCTCCCCCTCAGCAGGATCCCCTGGTCCGGGGGAACCCGGAGCCCTGGGCAGGCCCCCGCTCCAGCCCCTGCTGATACCGGGGTGCTGGGGGGGTCGCTCTGGTGCTTGGCGGCCGCAGGGCCCCCAAGACCAGGACGGAGGCCGGGGAGGGTGGTGTGAGCCCTGCAGAGCCCGCCTGGGCCCGCACGGTGTGTGGAGGGGCCTCTCGGCAGGGCCCTCCCGGGCACGTATGGAGGCTGCGTGGGGCCTGCAGGGCTCCCTCGGGCCTATATGAGCCCAAGGAGGGTCGCACAGGGCCTGCAGGGCCCGTCCGGGCACCTGTGGAACACGCGGGAGGCCGCAGTGCTCCCCCAGACACCTGCGCAGCCGCGCGGGCATCACGGAGCCCTCAAGGAGCCCTCCCAGGCCCGAACGGAGCCGCCGGCGGCCACGCGGGGCCCTCGGGCCTGCCCAGGCCCTCACTGAGCCTGGAGGGCCGCGTGGGGCCCATGGAGCCGGCCTGGCCGCGGGGGGTGTCCAGGGAGGGGGCGCGCGGGGACCGCAGGGCCGGCCCGGGCCCACGCGGACACTGCGGAGGGTCACACAGGACTCGTAGGTGCTTGCCGGGCCCACGGGGAGTCCACGAAGGGTGACACGGGGCCTGCAGAGCCTGGCCAGGCCCGCACGGAGGCCGTGGAGCGTTGCATGGGGCGCACAGAGCCCATCCGGGCCCGTACAGAGTCCCCCGGTGGCCACGTGGGGACTGAAGGGCCCCCTTGGGTCCCCGGGAGGGCCATGTGGGGACCGCAGAGTTCACCTGGGCCTGTACGGGGTCTGTGGGGCCCCATATGGGGCACACAGGGGCAGCCTGGGCCCACGCGGAGGCCACAGCGGGCCGTGCTGGGCCTGTGCGTCTCACTGGGCCTGCACGGACGGCGCCTCCCAGGTCTCGGTGGTTGGAGGATGGGGAGAGCAGGGCGGCAGCCGGCAGCCTCTCCCGCCAGGGGCGGCTCCGCTCAACCCGGGAGCCCCACGGTTGACCTAGGACCGCGTCTCCCTCTGGGGCAAAGAGAACAGCACGCTGCTGCATGCCGGCAGCTCTGAAGGCTCCAGCGCCATCAGTCAGCAGCCTCTCAACAGCAAGTCTGGAGCCTTTCTGCGAATCTCTCTGACGCAACAAGGGCCCTTTCCACTTTGGACTCTCACCCCTCTGAAGCTCAGCCCACGCTGCGGCGCTCCAGCAGCTTCTCCCCGCCACAGTGAAAGGAAAGCAACGGTCCTCGAGACGCTGCCAGGGCCGCCAGCGGCGTGAATGAGTGAGTCCGGGCTCCCTGCAGGGTCTTAGCTGGAAGCCGCCTGCCGCTCCTCTCCATGAACTGTGCAGAGGGGTGCGGATCCAGAGCATCGTGCTGGGGACTGCCCTGTGCTCACAGTGCAGGCAGAGGACAGCAATGAGCTTTGCAAGCCCAAACGGAGAGTGGAAACTCCTGTGCAAAAGTGTCTTGACCTCGTACATCAGAGCATGAGTTATTCGGAGCTTTCAATGGGCCGGGAATTCCGGGTCCTGTTCAGCTGCAGCTCCTTTTCCTGGCTTCCCCCATGCCCCCAGGGCTGTTCAAACAGCAGCAACCGGCTGCTGCTTGTAGCTGCAGGGAACGGGATCGCCATCCTCTCCCACTACAAGGACAGGGCAGAAGGGAATTGTCGGGCCTCCCCCTGGTGCTTTTACAGCGTTTACCCCACTTTCCTCTCTGTCCCCACAGGAACGGCTGTCCAGATGCTCAGTATCTCCACAAGGTTTGCACAGTCCTAAAGAGATTGGACATTGCATAAGATTTCCTGTCTGAGCAGTCACATTCTCTTCCTCCCTGCAACAACTGCAGCTCAAAGCTGACAGCCCAGCTGCACTTCCAGAGTTCCTTGTATCCTCAGGGGTAGCCCCAAAGCTGCGCATGGGTGACAGCAGTTCCTCCGGACCCTCCAGCACCCAGCTGGAATCAGAGACTCACTGAAGCTCCAGCTGCTCCTGGGTGCGTGTCTTCACCCACACGGTTTCAGCACCAGATCCAGGCCGAGGTTTCAGCACCAGATCCACGCCGAGCCTCACGTGCCTTTTAACAGAGAACCAGTAATTCCAGTGCAGGTAGGAGCCCCCTTGCAACTCGGCCCCCTCTTCTTCCCCTCTGGCTCCTAGAGGCAGTTCCAGACCAGCCACTTCCAGGGCCTGCGGCAAAGCTGAAGTGTCATTAATTTCAGCTGCTGAATTGGACATTTCATTCCTCAAGGAGACAGCCCCGGGCTACAGCCCCTCCCCAGCACCTGCTCTGGGAACAGCAGGAAACCTTATGTTCTCCTGGAGGGAACATTAACAGGTTTCAGCTTCTAGGACAGCTGTCTCCCCTGAGAAAATACAGACAAGGACTGTCTAGCCCCAAAGAAATGTAAAGAAACAAGTTTTATTCCCCCATTTTAGTAGTATTTTCTCATCCCTTGTCTTACGTTCATCCAAGGCATCTATCTCAATCTAGCCTGGCTACAGAAGCACCCAGACACAGATTAAAGTGCAGAGGGCAGCAATGGGCTTTGCAAACAGAAATGGCTAGAGCTGCCCTCCAGAAGTGCATGTTGCAAGATGGATGCAACACTCAAGGCCACAATTAACGTTTATCCTTGAGAGCAGAGAAGTGATCTCACTCCAGGAAAGCTATCAAAATCGATAAGCTGAACACCTGCCCCAGAAGCAGTATAAGAGGTACGGAGGCCACGCTGGGGACAAGGTTTTCCTCTGGCAGGAGACTGAGCAATATGCCACTGAGGGTTTTGTTATGCTTTTAATTAACATTTGAAACACATAAGGCATATGGTAACATCAGACAGAGGAGCATTACACAGTCATGTACACAGCATTGGCACACTTGCTTCCTGTCCAACTTGGTTAGGCGCACAAAGCAGAATAATATTTTTCAAACAAAGGTTTTCCAAGTATCTGTAAGAGTGAGGGTCACTCATCACAGATCTGCAAATCAGCTCAACTCGGACAGTACAGACCAAAGCCATATGTTGCAAGAGGCTCAGAGTCTCATGCATTTCACATCACGCTCACATACTACTTGCCAGTCACACTTTGCCACCACCAGAAACTTCATTTGGCAACAACAGTGGTTTTATACCTATGATAGCAGCTGTAAGTGGGCCAGGATGGGGCACCAACGAAAGCCTGGTGCCCACAGCAGTTCTTACTTGTCCCTGGTCACTCGGTTCTCCTAACACGGGTGTTCTGAAATGAAATGTACAGCTAAACTCCTGCCCCCCTCTCCCCGTATCTTCAGTCTTCACTAATGCTACAGATCGCAGGAGGGGGTTGTGCTCCTCTGCGTGAGCTGAGGCTGCTGCCTTTCCTCTTCTACAGTTGGCATGCAACACAAATGAGAGAAATTAGAGTCAAAAACGCAACTAAAGCTGCCTGGTGAAAGCAAAAGAGTTGCACTTTGCTCAAGACCAGCACTGCCAAAACTGTCAGTCCAAAATGGTGACTACAGTAATGACACTAGAAGGGTATTTGAGCAGTGAGCCCTCTGCTAGTAGCGTAAGCAGGTAACACCAAGAGCAGCGCCTGCAGGGCAGCACAAGGGACAGAGGGCAGGGCGAAAGAAGCCTTTGCTTCTGTGCTCAGGATCTCCTTATTCATGCTTTACCCTTGGCCTCCTCTCCTCATGGCTCAGCCTGTGGGTCACACAATCAGTAAAATAAACATGAAAATGCACTTCTGGTATATGGAATGGCACGTACAACATCACGACAGGAATGTCCTGTTTCCTCGATATCATTAGTTTGCTCTGAACAGTTAAGCAATATCTGGAATTGAATGATTTTGTTTTGTTTTTAACCCTAGGTTTTTGTTGTTGTTTTTTGCTTTGGTGCTTGGTATACAACCTGCTGGTTAACTTCAGTGAGTTAAGACACTTAAAGTAGTTTGACATAGGTTTCATACTTATTGGCCCATAGAAATGTTTGTCCATAAAAAGACAGAGACAATTACAAGAAAAAATAGAGCATTAATTAGTGAGGCAGTGAAGAACAAGGTTTTAATCTTAAATCATTCTGTAGAAAACACGGTTGCTACTGAGGGACACAACACAGTCAAATTCAGTAACTGATGACCATAGTAATTCCACATAACTCATACTCTGAAAAGGGCTTCAGAACTTTGCGGATAGAAAATACACTAGCAACTACTCTAGGAGAGCTGGGAGCCCTGTTCCCGGAGAGCCCTGGCACAGGCAGCGGGCTGTCTCGAGGGCAGATCCAGAACCAAGGCTTCATGAGGGAGACAACTGCTCTAGCACACAACTTCTATGGATTCGGGAGCACAGAACGCTCAGGGCAGCCCTGGGCAGTCTGCAGCACAGGTAAAGAGGGTGCTACATTAGGGAAAGTCAAATGGTATCACCAGTGTTCACAAAACAGAGAGAGCAAGAATCACAAAAGGTTTTTGGCAGTACTTTGAAAGGCCTGAACGGGAAAGGCTCTGGTGACTTCCTAGTCCTTACAAGCACGTAGAGAAGGCACTGGGATACTGTTTTCTGTGGGGGATCCCAAGGCAGCGTGTGTCAAAGTGTCCTACAAGGAGTTCCAAGATTCCTGTTTTCTTCACACCGTATCAAGATGGACTAGACTGTAAAGCCTTTCTATGCTGCCTAATTTAAGGCCATCCAAGTAAGGCACTGAGCATGCACTTAGCTGACAGTAAAGCAGAAAAAGATGTTACTGTAAAACACAACTGGTTAGTTTCCCCTTTGTAAATTTGCAGAATCTGAAGATTTGCAGTGCTGTGTGCTATTTGGGCACGCTGAGCTTTCATCAAGGTGAAGTCTGGTTTCACAGAGGAATAGGTCCAGATTTTCCATCTCATCAATTTAGACAGTCGTTCTGTTGTCAGATATGGTAAAGCAATATTAGACACTGTTTGATTTCATCTAAATTAGCAGGATAGAGGCAGGTTGAGAGCAGGAGCAGCAAGATTTTGGATTCGGAAAAGGTTAAGAGTCGTGCTACAAATTTCATTAGCCTCTGTTTATGAAGTTCATATCAAATGCAAGGAATGGAAAGATACATACCCGTGACTAAGCTCTTCTAGGTGATGGGGCTGATTTAATATTTAAAAGTTAACTACAGAAAGTCCCCTGGCTTCTATGTCTATGCATTTCTAAATAGGTATCAAAACTAGGGACTGAACCCCAGCACCTGAAATGCAACAAGCTGCACAGATGGGAGGAGCACCATTGTATTTCTCCTATGGAAGATAGAGCTGACAGAGGAAGAAGCCACATTCTCCTGCTACTTGCAGAGGAAAACCCTCAAGGTAATGTTTCCCTGCTCTTGAGCAACACAGTGCTTCACATCCTTTAGCCAAGCAGGCTCTTTCCTCCCTACAGTTTATTTGAATAAGCATCCTAGTAGCAAACGTTTGCTCTTGGAGCCCAAGTTCTTCCATGATGGGCAGCTCTCCCTCACATTTAACTTTTTGAATCCAAAATGAAGCCACAATTCATGACAAAGTCTCCAACTGCTAAAGCAAGCACGAAAAGCAACACAGTCATCCAGGGTTGAAAACAAGAGTACAGCAGGAAGGAGGGCACCGCCTAGAACATTAAGCGCTCACAGAATTAGGTTTGAGCCTCTGCACAGCTACATTTCCAAGTGCACGGAAGAGAAGAGAAGAGAAATGGAGTTCTAGACCAGGAGGAACACTCAGCTAGTTCCCAAAGCCTTAGTACTTAGAGGGTCTCAGGGTGCCCAAACTGGCAGTTCCATGGAGAAGTAGAGGCAAGTCCTACTGCAGCACCAAACCACAGCACAAGAGCTGCTTTGAGGGACTTTCTAGAGAGCCAGAGTGCTAGAAGAGAACAGAAAGCACAACTGAAACTGCTCAAGATGCCCAGGCCAAGAGACTTGACACAGAGCTAGACAGTTTGCCATCTGTACCTGGAACTCAGTGAAAGCTCCACAGGACAAATGCCAGGGAACCCCAGGCTAGCCCAGGGTTCTCTATGAAACAGGTTCACAGGATTGGTTCTTGCCAGTTACCTCCCAAACCACATCATCTTCTCCCCAATGCCCAGGGTATGGCACAAAGAAAGCATTAACAGATGCTCATCCACATCTTGCTGACATCCGATTCCAGACTGCAGCCTTTGGAAATACAAACACGAGGGTGAAATTTAGCTTTAACAATATCAACTTGGAGCCCAACATTAATAAAGCACAGAGCCAACATCAATTGTTCCAGTCACTTCTGAGAGTTGAATCCCTATGGCCTCTAAAAATCGCACACAGTTTGACCTCACTTTACAGTTTGGGATCAGAAGACGGACAAGATCATGGTACCTAACTGAAATTTTTCTTCAGTATTTAGACATATGCGTACAGTATGTAGACCAGCCTCTCAGGTCGTTTGCTGACTACACATGGAAATGACTGCAAATTAAGAGTGCAACATGCTGTGTAGTATTTACACGGCAAGGACAAAATGACCTGTTACTATCACACTGGTATTAGAGGTCTATGAAAGCATAAGGGAAAGATCCTAGTAAGTGTAAATTGCAGAATAGCCTGTTCTAGAACAAGACTAGGCCAGCCACATTTTTCCTCTGGTCACTTAAGACGCTTCCACAGTTTGGTCCATTCTTTTTTTTTCTGAAAATGTTTCTCCAAGGGGATGGTAGTACTACTATGTGGGCTCACTTTCTGTGGAGATTCTTGGCAGCTGCTATAATATTTTACACTTTCATTTTAGTGATAGGCTAGGCAGTTGCTAATTACAAGCTGCCTGGAAGCTTCAGTTGCACTGCCAGAGAAAAATAAGATTAGTCTGGAATTTCAGTAGAGAAACAAGTGATTAGGAAAGTGTGTGAAATAAACAGGCTTCAGAACAAAGCTAGGGCAAGAGGTATGTTTGGCAAAGGGCCAGTCATGACCAGAGCATGCAAACCTCATCTGAACTTTAACCAAGATGCTCCTGTATTGATGAAGATGAAAGCTATTGATCTGTCCATTTCCAGGTCCCAAAGGGATCAGGGAGTTAAACCATGAATCCACAATCTGCACGCATCTCTCGCCTTGTTAGTTCTCTTCTTTCTTAGATTCTTCCTTTGGTACTTCAGGAACTAGGATGACCTTCCCAACATTCTTCTTCTCCTGCATCCACCTCATGGCATCTGCCACCTAGAAACAACGGGAGTCCAATGAAAGCCACATCCCCCCTGCAGCACATCACATCCTCCTGACTCCCTGGATCCTCCCACACTAGTCTGAGTGGATCCATGAGGCAGCTTTCCCAGCAGCCTAAGCAAGTGCCAGAGCTCTGAGCACATCTGCACAGATGTGTTTTGGACAGAGCTGGGCAGCTACCTGAGACTGCTGACAGAAAACTCCTGAGGAATCCACATGCACCACAGAAAGGGTGCCCCACCATGCAAGCTGTGGAAGGCAGCAGAGAAGTGAAAAGGAAGCTCCAGGGACACACGGAGGGAAACACTGCAGAGACACAGCCAACAGCCAGAAGGACAACACTCCCACCACCTACACAATTCTAGGACCAAACATTTACAGTTTAGGCAAAACAGCACCTGGACCAGGCTTATAATCAACACAGTTATCCTTAAATAATTGCCTCCGAC
>JAUBNY010000201.1:398721-413510 GCA_032275445.1 Crypturellus soui
ACACACACACACATATATATATCATGCACTACATAGAGAGTTGCTTAAGCATTTTTATCCATGAAAGACGGTCACTATAGATATGGTATAGCAGATGAATCGTTAGTTCCTGAAATTCAGCTACCATAGCCTCATATCTGAAACAGTTAAAAGCAGGACAAGTCTTTTGTCCCCATTAGGCTCCTACCTTTTCGGTCAGAGATTGCCTAGCCCTTCTGGGACCTTGGTGGTTTCTCCCATTGATGACATCTCCTCTAACTTCAAAGTTCTCCTGCGACAAAATAGAAACAACAATCAGAAGCTAGAGATCGAGAAGACTGTCCTGATCAGCCCTGGAAGCTGTCAGCTTTCAGAACTGGAAACACAGCTTTTGGTCCTAGCATTTGGCAAAACTAGGATCTCGGTTTTCAGAGGTTAATTTCTAACTAGCACAAACACCTCCCAGTTGCCATGTACTAAATGCTTAGACAATGTCTGACACTATGAATAGGTCTACCACTGCAACAACACCTTTTAAACAATAGACAATTTACTCTTAAGATAAAAGACCTACCTCATCAAGTATCCTTCCTTCTTTAAAAGACTGAATTACCCCTAAAAAGGAAGAGGACGAGTCATTTTATCCAGTAAAATTGTTCTTTGATTGACAATAGTCTACCTTCACTACTATATCAAATTCCAAGTATTTTGTATTAAATGAAAGACTTTAACTGAATACTCTATGGTGCCTGAAAGTACTTTAATTTTGCATTAACTGATGCATGCAACTCAGATGTTTAAATTAGGAGGGGGGCGAAGAACAACCAAATATAGTTATTTTAAAACTGAAGAATTCAGAGGAGAAGTAAGTTTGTGTCGCTGTTTAAAAAAAAAAAAAAGTGTTTAGATGAAACTGCAAAACAGTTGCTAGCATCAGATGCCAGCATATTTAATACACGAAAAGACACTTAAGTTATACTTACATTGATAACTAACAACCCATTTTCTTCCTGCGATACCTAGAAAATACTTCAGTGTCCGCTCACACACCAGCTCCATATCTGCAGAGCAAAGAAGTATATGGAGATCTCTCAGTTTTGCCAATAAGGAAAAACTCCAGACATTTCCTACCTAAATACAAAAGACTTGAAGTGTAGAAGCCAAATATCCCAAGTCATCGATGAGAAATTCAAGTGCCCTCCTGAGTCTGTTAAATGCCATTTGCATGAAAAGCACAAGCCATTTCTCTAAAACATATGGACATGATGTTTATGATAGGCTTCTTGAAGACAAAATTGAGTCCATCGACATATTGGGACCAAGAAAACTTTCTGGCTCCCTTTCTACTTTAGCTCCCAAAAGCAAGAAAGGCTCGTGCAGTAGATCGTATCCAAACACACCCCCACAGGTGCTTTCATGAGCAAGATGCCAGTTATACAGCACATCCACTCCCAGACCTGCCTCTCTCTCTCAAATCTAATGAAATATTCAATAATGAACTTCAATATAAGCTATGATTAGACTTGATGTTTAGGCTTAGACTTAATTAACTTAATGTTACTGAGAAATATTAGGCTTTTTTGAAGCCTAGGCAGTATTACACTACTCATTTAGAAACACAATACATTTGCCAAATCCAGAACAGTGGTATTGTATTTTAGTTTGATAAAGTTTCTTCAACTTTTAATAACAGGATTCATACGTGCTAAAAACAACACAATTTAAGTATCTTAATCGTGCAAATAATGTTACAGTGAAATTGTACTGCTACGCTGATTCTATGGAAGCATGTCTTCCCTATGAGGTACCATGAGAAGTACACATACAATCAAATACCATTTTTATCTTCTATTACAAACCATTGTATCTTTTCCAAATTTAGAATAAAACAGGAAACTAAGGCAGCATTCAAACCTGTTTTCATGATGACATGGGTTGTTCCTTTAGTCATGTGACTAGATAAAGTGCTCTGAGTTTTTCTAGCAAACTTCTGGACCACCAACTGAAAAATAGTTAAAAAAAAAACAGTAAAAACACACAACTGTGTTATTCTTTATTTCTTTATTGCTTTATGCAGAAGACCAAATGACTCAAGAAATAATAAGCTACAGTGACTAATGACAAAACCTCTTACTGGCACCATTAGCAATTTGGAAATGATTAATTACTGAAGCATTTACTACAGAGCAGAGTTTGGATAAACCAGCAGCAGCTGAGATCAACCTAATGTAAGTTTCAGAGTTAATTATGTATTTATGTACATTTGTCAGTAGCTTTCATAATAAATTTAACGCATTTTAACACATTTTAATACATAAAAAGCTTTTCAATGTCATTCCCTTCTTAGTTAAATCCATTGTGCATACAATTAGGGCAGTTAAAGCTAAAAATTTAATTTGAGTTGCTGTACTGATCTATAATTCCTGTAAGATTAGTTTCTACTTAGATCTCTATGCTAAAGCTAAACATTTCTTCAGGACTATAGTAGTCATCAGGCACAACTAATAGGAGATTTTGAAAAAAATCTGAAATATACTTACATGTTCACTTTGATTGAGACCTGATGCCACAATTGACATTTCTCTCTGGTTACTCCCAGATGGACTTGTAGCATTTTCTTTCCCAAATGTATTGTGCAGACCAGGGGTGAGAAAACACACACTTCTCTTCCCCTTACATCCTTGAGTACAGCTTCTCTCCGTGTTCTGAGCTGGAGCCCAACTATTTGTTGCTTCTGTAGCTGGAGGGCAGAGAAGCCTTCTGGAGGAGGAAGAGCTGCTTCTGCTCACACGTCCACAGAGATTTGGTAAGGCAGACGGACTGTTTCGCTTGCTCCCAGATCTCCTGTCAGTTGCACTTTCTATAGCAAAAGAGAGGAATGACTTCTTGAAAAACCTTCACAATTCTTGCAGTCATTCTGGAAGGCGGTCGCTGAACCTATTAAGTTTATAGGCTGCAGTCTTTTCCTCTGTTAATTTGTTTACAGATGCACCTTTGCTTTTCTCATTACCTTTTTCCTGAACTATAGCTGAGGTACTAGAATACCTTGAAACTGTTAGCAGCATAACCTGTAAGAAGTGCTAATTTATATGAGACAAACAATAACTTCCATTACTGTAAAAATACTGTCTAGCCCCATCCTACTGGCAGCTACACATTTAAATAGATAGACAATCAAACAAATAAAATAAATCAAAAATAAACAAATCAATAATAAAAAAGACAAGAAAACAAACAAATACGGCATGTAAATCATACCAGAAATATGAGGAAAAGGGGGGAAATACAAAACAAAAATCAAATCACAGCAAAATTTGTATTAAATCCATTTCGGTGTTACCTGGTTCAGCCTTACATGAATCACACTCTTTCACTGCTTCTCGTAGGGTTTTCTTCTCTTGAGAAGGAGCTTTGTTCTGAAGAACATTATCACGATGAAGGCTCTCCTCAAGATCCGGTCTCTTTAATGAGGAAGATTTAGAAGGAAGCAATAGTACTGGAGACCTTGAGAGAGAGGGAAACTAATGATTTTTTTAAACTCTTTTAAGCATGAAAAGAATATAGTAACAGGTAAATTCATGCAGATTTTCCAAATCTGAGAGAATTTGGTTTCAAAGTTTTCTTTTCCTAATACAAGGGCATAAACAAATAAAAAAGGATTTACCCTTCCTCTAGCTCTTCGATTTTACTGTTGGAAGAATCACTTGACTTAGCATGAAAATCAGGTGAAAATCCCTTTGAACTGCTGCATGTCTCATTTGCCAAATTTACTTCTGAGGTTGACTCTATCCCTTTAAGAAAAGAAGAGGATTTCTTAAGCCAAATAAAAGCAATTGTTCTCAACTATTTCTTCATTGTTTAAAAAGGAAGAAAAACAAACAAAAAAAAACCCAACAAACATTACAGATGGGGTTGACCTTATCTAACAACAAAAAAACATTAAGAACCAGGCCATACAATTTCTGAAGTCAAGCTTTCTATGTCTCTATGTATAAGAAATTGTTATTTACCTCTTACTTGTCTCATCTGTTTGGTACTGAGAGATCCTTCACTACTAGAATGTGGCAGTTCCTTATGTACAGATGAAAAATCAGAAGCCTGACTTTCATGCTGCTTTAGCACTGCTTCAAGTACAGCCATTTCTTGTTGAAGTTTTTTTAGGTTGTTTTGCATAGCATTCTTCTGCTGCAAAAGATACAGGGTTGTCAACACTAGCCAGCTCATTTTTGGCTTTTAGAATATTTTTTCTTCTAACAAATACTTGAAAATTATAATCAGCAAAAGGATTTTGAATTAATTCTATTTCAAATTCACTTTGCTCCAATTGCATTAGCCGGTTAATGCAGAAATGAATAGTGGGTATCAAGTACCGAGTCCTTGCAGTTTCCATAATCATTGACTGTCATGAAGGCTGCTTAAACAAAGTATTTCATCATACTCTCCTTTAACTCTGATCTCTGAAAACTACAGTACTGTTTACTAAAAAATATGCCTATAGCTCTTCATATGTACACGGTGGTTCAAAGCATCTGTTTTAAAACCTAACGTGTTCACTATACTGAAGTGGTTTCTACATCACAGAACTCTTTTAGCTCCAGCACTGACACCACGTGGAACTTTGTTGGTACTGAATCAATGCAAAAACAATCCACCAGACAGAAATGCATACTGACATCATTCATTTAACCCAAAAACAATCCACCAAACAGACAGAAATGCATACTGACATCATTCATTTAACCCAGACAAGTCCTAGAATCTCTAGGAATGAAGCTACTTCAGGGACTAATGCACTGATGCAGTACAGAAGAGCCATCCATAAAGGAGAAAGATGTCGTCTTCTCTGAAATGCATAAGACTCCATCAGAATATATATTGTAAAGAGAGAGATTTAGAATAAGACATATAAACAATAAAAAATACCAGTCAACTAATATATAAAACCGAGCTATTGAACAGGAAATGGATACCAGGGACAAGACCTTCTGAACAGACTTTCCATTGGAAACCACTTGTTGGGTATAATATCCATAATATTCTAATACAGAATGGTTTGATTTACTCAGAAGGCAAGACTTCATACTTCTAAAAACAGTAACACTGAAAATCCAGTCCCTAACACAAATGATTATAAATTCTCAGCAATTAAGTCTATAAATATCAGAAGCACAGATGTCCAGCATCAATTAAATGTGGCCATTAAGTTCAGTAATAACTCAATTAAACATCATAATCAGAACCATAGAACAAGTTGTAGCCATGAGAACGCGATATTAGCATGGAGGACAAAGTTGGACAGATAATCAAGAACTGCAGAGGTACTTTATGTTAATGACACCCTTGGAAGTAACCCAGCTACAGAAAGAATGATGCTGAAAGCAGTTTCCTATGATGTTGACTTCACAGCTTTTGTGCACTTGCCTCTATTCAAAAATCCAAACTGGCAAATCATACCAAAAATGTACATTAAGTACTTGCAGTATTCAGTGCATGAACTCATTCACCTGTGTAGTAAGGATTTCACCCTGAGAGAATGGTCCAGTTGAAACCTCTACATGACTTGTTTCACTGTCATATTCAGATGCTTCACCTTGAAAGAGGCAGAAGAAAAACTGAAAGTTAGTTTAAAAAAAAAAAAATCAGAAAACCAAACGAGCGTTACCAAGAATTTCTGTTACCGCGCAGCTTGTTTTACCAACCATTAGCTATAAATACATTTCAAAAGTTTCAATAATGCTTAAAGTAGAAGCACAGATCTACTTCAGGTGAACATTTTAAAGAATGCCTTCACACACGTACAGCAAAGTAAATGGAGCTCAAGGTAAATGTTTCAATAGTGATGAAATCAGAGAAATCAGACAAATATTACTAGAGAAATGCAACTTTCTGGAAATAAACCATTGAGGATTTTCTTTAGAGCTGGTATTTTTCTTTACAAGAGCAAGCTCAATTTAAAAGCAGAACAAAGCAGAGAAATTAAATCTTGTTTTATACCTAGGTTTGCTCCCATGTTTGGGTCTTCTTGGTACTCATCTTTCAGGTTATTATTTTTCTTTAGCCCTTCATTATGACTTTGAAAAGTTTCTTTACTGTCATTCCAATTGCTCATTTGTTTGGATCCAAGAACTAGTGTTGAAGTTTTCTTCAGTTCTTGTGCTCCATCCCCTGACTCTTCAGACGTGTTGGACTGGGAAGAAAATAAATTAACGGAACGTTCGGACTCCTGGCTTGGAGACACATACACAGTATTTAGGGCAGCTTCAGGTGTCTTCTGCTTACTACAGTCATGATGACTCTCACCGTGAGGCAGCGTCCTGGGACTTATCGAGGACCCTACCATGAATGTCGCCTGTTTACTGAGCTGCAAAGGCGTGCTTGCTGATTTGCCAAATATTAATTCCTGAAAACATGGCAAATTTTCATCTTCACTAGATTCTTCCTCTGAAGATTGCAGCTTCCTCACTCTTCTTCGAGATCTCCGAATACCTTGAGATAGAAGCTCAGAACTAACACTTCTTTCATCCAGTTGTTTTACTGGGATGCTGTCACTTATTTTAACAAACACAGCAGATCTCTCTTTCCCCTCAGTTTCACAAAAGCTGATGCTCTCCTGAATATCATCATCAGAGCAAAGCAATCCATCAGGGGTTTCAGACAGGCCTGGAAAATCTGTACTACCTTTAAGAGGTTGCTCTGGAGCACCTGAAATTAAACACTCAGGCATCCCTGTGCTGGTACTTTGGGTTGCCTGTTCTTCTCTGCTGTTTGATTGTTTTCTTTCTCTTTTGCTATCTTTCTCTTCCATCCCTTTGCAGTTAAATTCAGCAGGACAAACCACTGATGGGGGCTGAAAGTCTAGTACTGGTCCTTGGCTTTCAGCAAGTTCAGTCTGTTCTGTCTGACTGCTTTCTGAACTGAAACCTTTTTCATTAACTGTGCCTATTCTTTGGAAAGCGTGCTCTTCTGTATTACTCTGATCACTTTGGCTTCTATTACTTTTGAATGGATTCTGACTTAACTCACTTTCTATCACGCTATCTGCTGACACTGTCTTTTTATTTGTCTCTTCTCTTTTTTGCTGTTTGTTTTTATTCTCAAACCTAGTAGCACCTACCCCTACTGGTGATGTCAGATTCCCTTGATCTGCACCCTGTAAAACACTTTCTGGATGCTCCCCACTGTGCACGCATTCAGTGTTACTGATAAAGCAAGGTACAGGACCAACACAAACAGATTCACAGGGCTTAAGCTTTTCTTTCTCACAGACCCTACTCAAATTTTCAGAAGCTATTTTCTCTACTTGAAGATTATCTATTTTTAAATATTTGCTCTGCTTATTTTCTACCTGATCAGTACATGCCATCTTTAAAGTTTCAGAAGCAGCATCCTCTACTGCATGTGCCTTCAGGGGATGGGGATGAAGGGTAAATGACAGTCGTTTTGAATGCCTAAATATATTGCGCAGATACTGTGTATCCAGTTCACTGTCTTCAGCTTCCTTGGTCACCTCCAAAACATTTTCATTTCTCAAGTCCTCTGGGACGTTATCTGTACAGTGTTCGTTTTCCTGGGGAAAAGTAGTACTTACTTCAGTTGTCTTTTCTTTGGTCACCTGGGAAGCAGTTTGCACAGCACTCACTGAAGGAGGCTGAAAGGGAAAAGGGCTACCCAACATTTCACCTTCTTGAGAGTCTGTGTCAGGTACCACTGAACCCAAATTTGAATAGTGACATGAAGACATAGGATTAAAGAGACTTTTTCCAGTGTCTGCAGTGTCAGAGGAATTCTTTAGACTAGTCTGTATTTCATCGGCTTCCTGATCAGTGCTCTTCAGATTAGCAGCTGGTCTATAACTCACTCTATCCTGCTGCTCATCCAGGCCTTTGCATTCAGAAGAGCGAACCTTCCTTTGCACCCTGGAGAAAGACTCCCCTCTCCCACCATCATCCTTCCTTCCTCCCTCCGTTAGAGTCCTCCTTCTTCCTGTATCTTTTGTCATTTCTTCAGCAAGTAACTGAAGCCTCCTGCTGCGCCTGACTTGTCTGTGCTCAGAGTCACCTTTGCTGGGCTCGTTGCTGCTCGGATAGCTGTCAATCTGCGTCTCAGCTAGATCAGGGGAGCTTGAATTTCTACCAGCCACTAGCTGCAGAGCATGCATAGTTCCAGTTGAATGCCTGCATTTTTTTGCTAAAGAACTTGTTTTTTTAGAGCTCTTCCAATCACACTCTTTTGATTCCTGCACTCCATTAGATTTACTGGTCACTTCTTCACTAGCACTTTTCCATATGGATTCTCCTTCTCCAGGTTCTGCTAGTGTATTATCCTCTCTTTTCTCAGTCACAGAACTCACATTAACAGCAGAATTTTCATCAGGTTTTTTCTTTTCAGCATTCCCAAGGCACAAGTTAACACTTTGAGAGCCATCTGCCTCTGTCAGTTCCTTTCTCTTGATGAAGTCCTCAGGTTGCAGGCCACAGGCAGTCTTCCTTTTTCGTTTTAGCTTGTGCATTCTAGAATTATTCAAGCATTTTTCATAAGCAGCCACATCTTCATTTTTTGCAATAGGTAAAATCTCTTTCAAAACAATAGAGTGAGTTGATTTCCTTTCTCTCTTGTATGTTTTTCCAAATATCTTGTCTTTCACGCTATCTGCTGTTGGTTTCTTGGTTTTTTCAGTGAATGCAATTTCCATGCAATTTACCATAGGGTTAGTCTTCCCTGAAATACAGGAATCTTTATCTGATAAACAAACATCGCCTTCAGCTGAAGTATCAGTTGCTTCAGCAGGATCATCCTGGGAAGAACTGGAAGACAGGATCTCATTGCTTTTTGAAAACCACTCATTGACTTTCTGAATGCTTTGCTTTAGTCTCTTCCTAGAAACCTGATTCAGGGTATCACTGTGAGGCATCTCTGCCTTCTGCAGAGGCTCTTCTTCAGGAAAGGAATCATTCTCATGTTCATACATTTCCACATCTTCTGCACATTGCTCAACAATATCTATTTTCTTGCTTTTATCCAGCTTGATTTTTGAGCTATCTTCTAAGTCAGGCTCTTTGGTTTCACTATTGCACTGAGTTTGTTCTGCAGCCATTTCTTCTGTGTTTTTAAAGAAAGACTCATCCCCCTTCGTCAGCGGGCTATCCACTTTCTCACACTGCTCTGCAAATAAATCTTCAGCCAGAACATTTAAAGCAGAACTCTGACTTTCAGTCACATTCACTTGGCCAAGTTTAGCATGTTCAGTAATGTTCTGTGTGCTTTTCTTGCTCAAACCTTCCTTTAAGAAACCACTTTCACCTAGAGATGTAGAAGTATTGAAAATTATTAAACCCTATTCTAAAGTACATAAGAACAACAACAAGCTTAACAGCTTCTATTGTTTTACAATACTTTTAACAAATTCTTGTTCTAAAGAACTGTTTTGTTATGGTCCTTCTACCCCCAAACATAGAATACTGCACTGCACACAATCCTCCCTCTAAAGAAAGAGAGAAAGACCAAATTACATACAACGTATGTTCCTGTAACTCCTTGCATGAATTGCCAGGCACTGGTCACAACATGTATTATGAGGGATAATACATTGGCCTAGATAGGACAGAATTAGTTTTGCACTTAAGTCAGATTTTTTTTCTCCCCTACTCAATTTCTGCACACAAAATGCCCACACTTTAATTGCCTGATCTACAGGGACAGTCTCATACTACATTGTCACTAGTTGTAGGCATCAATAAAAGCACAGGATACAGGACTGCAAAATAATGTAAAAATTAAGATACTATCTTAAGATCTTTCAGGTTTTCCTCTTGATCATTTTGTCATAAAAATGATGAACACACCTATGACATCTGATAGAATTACTTCTTTGGCATGCATCTTGATAGGCTGTACTTTGCAGGAATATTCGTTTGCCTTCTCAGAACACTTAAGTTCTTCTAGCTTTTCTTGAGATGAAATCTGAAGCACTTTGTCTCCTAACCTGCTGGGAAGGATTGTAAAAAAAGTTCTAATTGTATTAGAAGGCCAATCACAATTTGCCATCATAGCAGATAACACTCAATTTTCCCTTGTTGCTCCTGGAAATAGGATTCAGAGAAACTAGATTGCCGAGTAAAAATAATTATGCAAAAAAACAACACTTGCCGCACCAGACTCCCTCAGAGATAATTTGTTTAAAGAACCACCCCACCCCCCCCACCAACACTAAATTCGGGAAGGTATGTATTTTCTAAAGCATACTGGGTATTTTTTCCTCCAGATGCTCTAACATCTATGTATGTGACAAAACACTTATTAAATAGCTTGAAAGTACATCACAAGATGAACTGAAGGGAGTCAGCTGCCCATTCTACTCTAATACACTCAAAGTTAAAAACCATTTAAGATCTTGGAGAATTCTTTGTCCTATGCTAAGAAGCTAAAGCAAAGCAAAGACCACAGTTCAGAACTGTGGTCTTTAGAAAATATGAATTGCTTAATCACCATGGCTTACCCAGTATTGCTTGCCTGTTTGAAAAGTTCTTCAGATGAATCAGAGCCTAAAAATAAATCAGCTGTTACTCTTGTTGGAAAGACTTGAGACAAAAGACTCGTCAGATTCAACGTCTGTTATCACAGGAACATGTATGCTCAGTTCTTTTTGAAAAGCAGTTCAGTACTGGTGATTAGGCAAAATACCAGCATAGTGTTTTATCTAATTACAGTGAATTGTATGTATAAGCATCATGTAGCTCCAGCATGAAATCCTTTATCTTCCAGAATTGTGTATTACAGTAAATAGTAACAGAGAAAACTAAGAATTAACCTCTAGTTTCCCACTTAATACAGAAAATTGTTGCTAGTATTTAGAATTTAGAACTCATAGTCAGAGAGTTATAGAATGGAGCTCTAGCTCAAATCCTGTGATTGACAGCACCTATCCTGTTTCAAGGAGAAGTCCGCACCAGATACAGTCTGCATTAAATATAGGAAAAAAAATCAAGTTTTAATGAGAAAAGAGTAGTTAATTTTTTTCTCCATTAGATCTTTTTTTCCCCCCCTCTGATTATTAAACACAGTCTCAAGTCCTCATAAATAAAGGTTAATTATCTTTAGTAAATGCTGTTTATCATTAGTTAAAACAGTATAACTACTTTCATATCTATAAGCCTCTTCTTTTTGGGTACTGTACATTGATGCTTAAATATTTCCTATGACGATGTGTTACACAGTATAAGAAGCTCAGTAAAACCTTCTGTTTACAGATTTCAAATTGTCTTATTGTCCTCTGGGGAAGACTCCATTTGTGGAGTTTAAAAAAAAACAAACAAACCCACAACCACTAAAACTTTGAGCTTCATCATCTTTCATTTCTTTGCAAGTATTGCAGAAAAGCTCTGCTGTTGCGTATCCACAGCAGCTCTTACCAAACTCGATATAGATCCCTGTATCAGAGTCACACTCCCGGTTTCTGTTTCGCAAGGGATGCCTTTTGACCCTGCTGTCTCTAAGTTGTGGATCTGTATTAGCTTCCTGCAGACAGGAAAATACAAAGCAACAGTTATTAACATTTGCTAGCTATAAATGACTAGTACATAACCAACAAATACAATATGCTACGTCATACTGTAATGTATATGTATTATAAATACAGAATGATGCAAAGAGGAAAGGGCTAGACCTAGGTTTTCCAAAGGAAAGCAAGATATTCAGAGATCCCTATGAAGGAGTAATACTCAAGTCAAATAAGGATCTGAAAGGAAGCTAAAAAATATTCTCCCATTTCATTAATCTATAAATATACATTTAAACATATATTCCAAATAAAACACTAAGCAATATACAAAAGCAAATTAGGTAAAAGAAGGATTACCAAGGTAAAAGCTTCTTGTGTATTTTCTTTAGCTCTTGTTTTCCTGTTTCTGAAACCCCTACTTTGGATGACAGAACTTTCCTTACACACGGCCTTAGCAGCGTTGCCTTCTGTGGATGCTTTAGAAAAGTGATGACTGTTCAGAACTGAAAAATGACAGTAAAAAAAAAAAATTCTTACACTGAGCATGGCAACAGGTATTATATATTCATAGAATAACCTTATATAAAACTTGGACAGCTAACACATGCACAGCTAAAAGAGTATCATAGAAGTCCTGAAAGATACTTGCCTAAATTACAATTTTGTCTATATAATTGAACATATTACAATTATTATTGTAAGGCTTTTTCCCAAAAACTTTCAAAAGAATGATGAAAGACTACTCCTTGCTATGAAAAATAATGAACATTTTCTAAAATATAAATGAGCATGTGTCTAAGTTGCCAATACTTTATACAAATAATACTTACACTTCACTCCTGTGTCCAGTTCAAAAGCGTGGATAGTTTCCAACAATCCTTCTATTAGTTGCTTAAATCTAGAATTTTCCTGAAGACTTCTGAAATAACACCACCACATGAGATGTTTCTAAAATAAATCTATGGGTAAACTACTAATATTTCTCCTAGAATTTAGATTAAGCAAAAGCAAAAAAAAAAAAAAGAATACTTCAGAGGGGAATAACAAATTGATACCAGGGAACATCAGTACAATTCCCTCAAACAGCCATTACTATTTGAATTAAAATGTTATTCATCAAAAAGTGAAAACTTCATTGTATTTTTCTTCACACAGCCTTGGCAGAAGGGAACTTATCATAAGAAAAATATTATGAAAAATGTCCCTACCCATGATCATTGGGGAAAAAAAAAAGAGAGACAAGTAAAATACTAAAAATATTAAAATGTAGACATGTTGTTAGACAATTACCCTTCTCTGTTTTAGTTTACAGTTAAGACAATTTTAAGACAATGGATCATCTTTGCCTTAGACATCGCACATAGTCTGATCTCCAAGCCTATTTCCAGAGATACGTTACCTCTTGGTAACTTCAGTCTTGCAGAGAGGACACTGTATCACACCTTTTTTCTTTTTACTTATGAGTTTAAACATACAGAACCTAAGGAAAAAAAAATGTGATAGTAACTTAAATAGAAGGATTTTATTTTCTTAAAAGACACGCCTGTCTGTGCTCCACTTAGCAACAATTCTTTGTCATTAAATTGAATAATGTATTCTTGTTCTGGTGTTAGGATGAATTCATCAGGATGAATTTACATCTGTGAAAGTACAATAACTTCTTATTTTGAATATATTTTTCATCTTCAAAAGGCAAGACATCAATTGATCAAAACACAGCATGCATTATTAGTTAAAAAGAAAAAAAAAGTAGCATACATGGTGAATAAGAACAGACTGAACAAGCATTGGAGTTGAAAGTTTGCAAACCTACCTGCAGAATATGTGACCACATTTTGTGGAAACTGGCTCTTTTATCACATCCAAGCTACCAAAACAAAATGGGAGAAGAAAAAAAAATAAAGAACACCGAGGTTATTTTAAGAAACAGTAGCAACAAGATAAGATTCAGAAATAAAAGTCACTTTGTCAAACTTGGGGAAAAAGAAAACACTGTGGGGAAGAGAACATATCTGACTGTTTTGACTCGAGAAGGAAGTACAGCGACCAATACTGTTACAGGATGTTTGCATGTAGGATGCATAGGAGGTGTAGGATAACTTTCAGGCTATAACAAAAACTGCACTTAGGGTGCACGTAAAGCAAAGCTCAGACCCAGGGCCCTCTGAAACCATCTGCACTTGCTCACTTGAGCCTTACAAACCATCGACTTGTCCTTAAATTAAACTCCCTGCACACTCTAAAACTTGCATCCCTTACCACGCTCTTGAACACAGGGAAGAACAACCAGAATTTACTGAGTAAATAGACCAAAGACTTGTTGACTTCTCCAGCAAGGCTCCCTTCACTCCCCGGCCGTACCAGATGGGGCACTCCAAGTTCTTCAGCATGGCTGCAAGGACGCCCCGCACGTCACCGACCGACACGTCCATCTCCGCTCCCGAAACGCTCCCGCAGCGCTGCATGAGCGGAGCGGAGCGTCCTCGGCGCAGAAGGGACCCGCGGGCGCCGCTCGCAGGGCGCAGCATTCCCGGTGCCGGCTCTGCCCGGACGGTGACATCTCCTGCGCTCGGTGCCGGCTGCGGCTCCCGGTGCTCCCGGGGGACGTTAGCGCGCGGGTCCGGGGGCTCTGGGGCGCAATTGGATGCGCTCGTGGCCAGCGCAGAGCACCGGGGTGGCTGCGCGGTGCCCGGTGGCCCTGTGCCGGCGGGTGGCAGCTCCCCGCTCTGCGCACCGCTGAAGGTGACACTGAGTTTTGTGCACTAAAATCCCGGCCTCGCTGCGTGCCCTGCCTGCGCCCGGGGTGCGCGCGGCCGCGCTGTGCCGTGTGGGCCGTGCCGGGACCCTCCGGAGCGCTTCAGGGCACGTCCGTGCGTCCTGGGGTTGTTCTGGGTCACTCCAGCACTGGACAACAAACACCGTAACCCGGCGGGAGCGGGGAAACGGGAATCGGGTTTCACCGTCATCATCATCACTCATTTCTGGCTAAACAGAGCGGCTGCCACCCAGCAAATTTGACCTGCGAGTTGAGTTCGGATTGATCTTGCTCAAGTTTAATCTTGTTTTTTTTTTTCCAATTTTTTTTATCAGTAGAAATGATGAAATCTGAATACTGCATTACTAGCTAATCAGGAAGCCATTGGAGAGAGCTCCTTGCTATTCCCAAGGGAGGGAATAGCTTGTGTGCTGAGAACTTTTGCTTCTCGCAAGTCCAATTAAATGTGTTTTCCCTGGAGAAGCCCTCAGATCGGGGGTGTTTAAGCCCTTCCCCTAGTCAGCAGGCAGCAGTGGCCCCTAGAATCCCTGCTGGCAC
>JAUBNY010000201.1:494337-505802 GCA_032275445.1 Crypturellus soui
CAATGGGCCTGGAAAGGGCTCCGTGCCAGGAGCGGGGCTGGGTTTGTCACCAGGTACAAGTAGGGGGTGCGAGGTGGGACATGGAGGCGGGAGCGCTGGGGCAGCCTTCACAAAACCCCGGGCTGCCCCAAGCGAGTTGCTCGGCCCTCGTGCTCCGGCTCCTGGGTAGGCCGAGGGGCGAAGGCTCCCGGCCCCGCACGGCCGGTGCTCACACTGCCGCTTTGTTCGGCCCAGAGGGACTCCAGCCCCTCATGTCCCTCGCGCGGGGCTGCGAACTCCCATTTATAGCTCCCTGCCACCGCTCACTGTTTACTCAGCCACGGCCCAGAGGCTCCGGGGAGCTGGGAGAGGGGTGAGGAATTTCAATAGTTCTACCCAAAGCAGCAAAGGGACGTGCAAGAGAGGAGAGGAACTGCAGCCGCACGCGGGACTGACTGCTGGCGGACAAGACACGAGAAGGGAAGGGGCAGGTGGCAGTTTTGGACTAAGGAGGTATTTTGGGGAGCCTGAAACTCCCAAATCTGTAACTGGGTAGCGTGATAAATGCAGACTTAAGGGCTGCTCCTAAACCCCACCACATCTGTCCAGGAATAAGTGGTCACCTTCTCCCAACACTAAATATGCCGATATCTGTGCATACCTTGGACCTGGCTGAGTGAGAGCAGAGCGCTCCAAGCAGCACAAAGAGACTCTGATTTGATAATTTAGCTGAAACCTCTTTTAGAGAGCGACAGGAATACCAAGGCAACTCTCCATCAAAATGCCAAAACAGCCAGAGGAAGGAGCGGAGAATAAAGAGCACGTGTTAAATATGCTGTCCCAGTAATAAAACATTTACTAGAGCAAGCAGAAAGTAAATGCACAGCTGATAAAGAAAACATCACAATGTCACAAAAACCTGACAGTTTCTGATACTTCTTTTGGTAGAAACAAGACAGAGGTGGGGGCTGGCGTGTTTCAACAAAAGAGATTTTCCTTACCTTTATGGTGCAAAAAAAAAAAAAGAAAAAAAAAGAAAAAAAGTTAAAAAACAGATAATACACACAACAGGTTAAAAATGGTCAAGCAAGATTTTACAGTTTTAACTACATGTGTCCAACATGGGGTGATATTTGAGCTGTTCCACTTCAATCAATCACTTATCAGGCTCTCCCCTACAGGCTTCTCAGCAGCAGGTCCCTTCACTCAGCTTCACGGCGGGGCACCAGCCTTTCCTTGCTGGGGCATATCGATTTCTTTTCCCTTTTTTGTTTTTCATATGAAGAAAGCACTTGGCCCTCTCATAACAGAGGGTGAATAGGCACAGCAGAGTCGTTTGCTATGCAGGCTCCACCAAGATGAAGGTTATTTGGGGAGAAGAGGGTCTTTAGGAGAAAAAGCCATGTGGGCAACGGGATGGACTTGCTGCCCGCCGCCAAGCTGGGGGCTCCGTCCTGCTCTACGCGCAGCGCCAGGGTGAGCTGGGATGGGGATTGTTTGAGCAGCTTCAGGTAAAAAAATAAAATAAAAAGGAAAGAAAATTCAACTTGCTCTATCCCACCTGCAGCAACGCAAATTGATCTATTCTTAATTGAGCGGGGAGAGACGTAGGGAGTAACCTGGAGACCAAATTATTTGGGAATGAGATAATACATGGGAAGAATAGATTGGAGAAGAATTCACTGTACTGAACAAATCGCTGGGAAGTTAATGTTTAACAGGTGGGTCCTGAGCACCTCTAAATGGACAGGATTTTAAATGTGTACGCTGATTAAGAAAAGACAACTTTAAACTTCTATGGACAACAGTTTCTCAATGTCCCATAGATGTGAAACCAACAGCCTCTTTCATGCCAACAAGTTCTGTTTAAATCCAGCACAGAGTCACTTGAGCAGCGAATGTTGGAAAGCAGAATCCAGGGAGTTTATCAAAGTGATTCCTCTTTGACTAAGCGTTGTGTGTACACGTCATGAGAGCGGAGCTGCCCGCAGATGTACCAGCCCCTGCACAGGGAGTTTACACGGTTTCCTTCTCCCTCAGCTGCTCAACAACCAGTCACCCCAAAGACCAAGAAATCCTCTGGAAAACGATATCGCTACCTGCAGGGATTCCAGGGTGTGAAGCACCAGCTTTTAACTGTCCCATCGGCTCTTCTTGCGTTTTGGGGGCTCGGGGACAGCAAAGCCGTCTGTCTTGTTGTCTCGGCTGTTGCTCTCCTTCCTGTTCTCACCATTCCTGTTCTCGTTGTTCCTCCCTTCATTGCTATTCCTGCTGTCACCATTATTGCGATTACCACCGCTCACATCCGGCGGGTGTCGGTTTTCACCGTGGCGATGGCTGTCCCCGTGCCGGCTGTCTCCGTGGCGGTACCCATCGGCATGGCGACCGCCCCCCTCTCCGTGGCGCTGAATGTCGTTGTAGCGACCAGCACCCTCCACACGGCGCTGAACGTCGTTGTGGCGATTATTCCGGTTGTCGTTGAATCGTTCCCTGACACCGCCAACACCGCCGCCGCTGCCACCAACACCACCACCGCCGCTGCCACCAGTACCGCTACTGCCACCACCACCGCTGCCGCTGCAACCGATGCCTTCCCGGCTGTTGGTGCTGGCGTTTGTGCTGTTGAAGCCCTGTATTCCGACACTTGGGAAGGTGGGAACACTACTCAGATTCCCACTGCTGGTGAAGCCTGGAACACCCTTGGCTGCGGCTGTGGCTGCGATGGGGGCGTCGGCGTTCGCAGAATTTTGCTGCGCCGAACTCGTTGGTACCGAATTCAAGCTCCCGGCGCTGGTCCAGCCGCTGGCGCCAGCGGCCGAGCTACCCGTCTTTTGGTTGTTAAGGCTTGCAGCAACGAAGTGGCTCTTATATTGGGACTACAGCAAACAAGGAAAGAAGAAAGACAGCATGTTTGCCCCTGCGCTGCACCACAGAACAGTCACCATGCACACCCAGCCCATCCTGGGCTTTGAGGAGTTCCTAGGGAAAAGGGCTCCTTAAAAAAGTCAGCCTTGGAGTGACTACATTCCTGTCGTGCTTATGAACATGAAATTAGTAGCAGTCACCTGCTACTAGGCCATAAAAACAAAGGAATTGTGGGGTCAGTCTTTATCCTCAAGCATTTTTATACTCAAGCTTCTCTGTTCCCCATTTCTTTTGATTGCAATTACACTACTGCTGCTGAGCAATCTAAATGCTCAAGGTTAGCAGTAGAATTCAAAAGGGAAAAAAAAACAGCAAATAGGTAGCAGAAAAAAAAACAAATTGGGAAAATTAACTTTGTGCAGATTTGCTGAGTCCAGCCTGCACACCAACGCTTCCACTTTGGATTGCAGTACTGAGTGCTCCAAGCAGATGAGATACAGACACAACTGCCAAAATCAACTTCCCTGAAGTCAACAGGGTTTCCATACATTCAAAAAAGAAAAAAAAAAAAAAGTTGTCTTGAATCGTCGCTAATAGAAATATTTACTGTTATTTCCTTTCCTCTTACGTTAGATCTTGGGATACAAGTCATGATACCAACCTGAAAAGCTGCTTTCATTGCTGTAAGTCTGTCTCCCATCGCCCCTGAGGATGGTTTGTAGGCCTCATAGTTACTCATCACACTGCTGTTGTTTCCACGGTCCTAAGCAGAAAGAAAGGGGAAACAGAGGAGATTTATCCAATTCAGACACTCTTGATGAGTGACAATAAACGCTCTATGTGTTTATTACACACTGTATACACACATTATATACTAACAAACACTCAATGTGTTTATTATGGATCACAACTTCTGTGCAGCAGGACAGCTGGCCCCACGACCTCGACAACAGCAAAGGAGCACTAAGGCTTTGTGATTCACCAGGCGATGTTAGTGCCACATTGCCCAGTTCCCTACTGCGGCAGCACAAGGCAAATGCAAGTGGGTGGCGACGTTCACAGAGTTCAGAGCTAATCTCAAGTGTCAACAAGGCTTCATTTGTGACTTTTGAAGAGATGCCAAATATGATGTTCTTTCAACATGTCTACAGCTAAATTCTGCGTCCTACACGTTGACCGAGAGCTGTTTGCCTAGCATGGACAATACCTTAGTAACTGCTCTGAGCGTGGCAATGCTTTTGGTGCCAAAAATCAGTCCAGGAAGAACTTTTTGAGTAAATTATTAGCAAACGTATTATACAATTAGGTGTATCCAGAACAGTTAAGACCCCCAAAATTTTGCATTGACAGTCTGTTTTGGGAAGAATCTCCAATCTCTTCTGGATCACTCTGGCTCTATATAAGGTAGCTCTGGGCAACAGGATGAAAATAAAGGACAAATAACTTGACTGGATATTTCCAATACAAACTTTGAAAGATTCTGTGCTATTAAAACCTTTAAAATATTTCAGCGCTAAGAAGAATTTTCAAATTAAAAAAAGTCAATTCCAAGTTTAAACAGTTCCAGGCAAACAACTTCCAACATTTCTACTTACAGAACTTTCTGATCCCAGACCAGGACGTTCACGGTATCCTAAGCCACCACCCCCAATATTCAGCTTCTTGCCTTTTCCTCCTTTGAAACGGGATTTCCGGAACCATGGGTTCTATATGAAATAAAAGAAAATGCTTCTCAGCACAGTGATAAAAACAAACAAGCAAAACCCCACAAACTTGATAAATGCAAGAGGTTGAAAAAAGAAAGATTTTTTCATATAGTGGTCCTGGATTCTTTCCAAGGCCATAAAACCCCCAGAAAGCCTCCTTGAAAGTAGATTGCCAAAAGGTCATTGCAAACGTATGATGGAGTCAAAGTCTCCAATTTCCTGATTTGCTCATTCCACCGATCACGGAAGGAACCTTCCTCTTCAAGACACGTTGCTTTTTTGTACCTGCATTGCAAGATCCAACAGCTCTTTGGAAACATGTTGATTAGCTCCTTCCAAATTCCTGACAAGATCGCCAGCAAAGTTACTGTCTTTTGGAGTCAACAGAGTGTAGGCTACTCCCTTCTCGCCCGCTCTGCCAGTACGGCCGATCCTGTGCGTGTGCGTGTCTATGTCTCGTGCCACGTCGTAGTTGATCACAGTCTTAATGGAAGGAATGTCCAACCCACGAGCTGTGATACAGAGGAAGAGAACGATATAAAAGCTGTTCTAGAGAAGGCTTCATCCAACCCCTATTCACAGAACCGTGCATAATGCTTCTACTGATCGGTAAACAGCAACTATTTAAGGTGCAGCTTATTTCCTTATCATACACCGAAAAATGTATCTGTCACACTGCAGCCAACATCACTATAAAGATCCTTTGCTAACACAAAAAAACTTCTGAAAAACATCTAGAAAATATAGTCTAGCATGTGTATCAGCCAACTTTATTGTTTGCTCTTTATTTTCATTTCAATGCATCAGGAAAGTCCATCACTGACAGCTACATCAAAGGAAATAAACTTTAAAACAGAACCAGTGTGCATCTTAAGGGACTTTTTAAATTTATGGTTATCTCATGAGACCTGCTCTTTGTGAAGAGATTAGAGCAGCATTTCCCTTTCACTGATATATGTTAGTGTCTCTGGTGAGTTCTACAACTTCTGCAAGCTATTTCTGAGAAGACCACGTACCTGCCACATCAGTTGCTACCAGTATTGGGATCCCCTTCTTCTTAAATTCTGAGATGACTTTATTCCTCTCACTCTGATCCATGTCACCATGAAGCAGCCCTAGATTATGATCCTCCTGCTTGAGGTTATTGGCCAGTTCTTCTGCATTTGCCTTCTTGGTGACAAAGAGGAGAACGCTCCCAGACGACGTGAACTCCACGAGGCGCCGAGTCAGCCAGTTCCATTTGCTAGGACCAGAGGGGAAAATCTCCACAATTTGAGTAACGTCTTCATTGGCCTAGAGGAAGAAATAAGGACAAGTATCAATGCACAACAGAGAGGACAGTATGACAAACACACATGGCAGAACAAAACCCAATAATTTAAACTAGGTCTGAGGGTAGAGTGGGGAAGTAAGCTGCAAAGCTGAAAGGTGTTTCATTTACCTTCTTTTCATCTAACCACTGACAACCTTGCCTTCATAGTGCAGAAAAGGCAAGGGTTAAATAAACTACTCCAAAAACCTACTAGAGGCAAAGCAGAGTCTTTGACATGATGCATCTTAGCATCCTGTTTATCTAAAGATGGGTACTTACAATTCAGATGCTCCTGTGTCAGATGCTGTTAACATCTAAAATAGACTGTGCAAGTGCATGGTCTGAGACAGAGAAGATGCTCATCATTAAAAATTATTTATATGGTGACCACAGAAAGCACTCCTATGAGCTGTGATGTGCCCTCACAGTCAAGAAGGGGAGAGGCATACACAGATTCTCTACACAATCTGTACTGAAAGTAATAAAAGTGCAGTAGAGCAAACAGCACTACCTGGAAGATCCTCTGAAAGACTTAATTTCTACACACTAATTATCCCAAGGATGATGTTCTCAAAATATAACTGAGATCGAAGAAACAAAAGGAGGAATCTGTGATTGCATGGAATGGTTTGTGGAATTACCTCTCCAATGTCTCCCTGCACAACTCGGATTGGGTCGATGAGAATATCACGGGCCAATTTCTCAATCTTCTTACGAAAAGTGGCACTGAACAAGAGGGCTAAAAGAAAAACAAGGAAAACAAAACAAAACCAAAAAAAAAAAAAAAAACAATATTTGAACGCCTTGAAGCAAATTTCCTTTTCAAATTGTGAAAACACTGCACAGACCTTGTGAATAAGGAGCTCTAGGACTATATTAGATGTCCGTGGTCTGCGGCTATAACCTAGTTTATCAGTTCTAATGTAAACTATAATACACGCTAATTTATTAGAGCAATGTGTACTTTTAAGGGCATGTTAGATTGTAAGATCTCAAAACATATGAATATGAATATTAATTCACGTATTCAGCTGCCCTCCAAGTAAAATCTGTGGAGGGATTAAAGACTCATGAACAATGTGGTTAAATGCCTACATTTAACATTGCTTCCTCCAAATAGCTCACATTGAGAAAAACACCACTAAAGTCTTACAAAAGCCTCATCTTGTGGGCGAGTCTAGAAAAGGAAACAGAACCTCAAGCTCTTTTCCAGAATTTTACCTGGTAGCCCACGTACAGTTTCCTTTGACACAAGAAGTTTATTTTGAAACATACTTATACTTACTCTGTCTGTCAGGACGTACGTGGCTTGCGATGGATCTGACCTGATACTCTGCAAAGAGAGAGAAAAAAATGCTCTAATCAATATTGCATGCTCATTAGTTAGTAAAATAATTTAAAAGGCAACTTTATCCCTGTATTTAAAATATAGCCATAAAATAAATTAGTGGTTCTCATTCAATATTTAATTTTTTGTGGCTTCCACATGCTCTTTGCTGCGGAAAGCAGTTTTTGGAAGTTCTTTGCTTTGTGCCACGATTCTTTGGTGACCATCTAGGCACATATTCAAAACCACACAGACCTGAACTAATCAAACATATCACAATAAAACAAAAAAAATTTTACTACACCACTAGTTTGCAACACAGAATCAAAGCACAGAAGTGACCTATACAAAGATATTCAGCAGTTCTAAGGTAAAAATCAGGATAATTGGACTTTATTCATCAGCTGGGGCTAGCCAATCTCTTTACACCAATGGATATTAAATCATGGACTTTAAGCATGAGCTCTGTCAAAAGAATAATTCCTAATATATTTTATATTAGTAAGTAGGAAGTCACAGGCATTCTAGGCAGTCATATTAAGCTGGCGACCAGACACCACTGGTTTGCAAAACAGCAACTTTTGTCCAATACGTACCAAATCCCATATCAAACATTCTGTCTGCTTCATCAAACACAAGGTAAGTGACTCTCTGAAGGTTCGTAGCTTTCTTTTTGACATGATCAATCAAACGACCCTATAAAAAAAAAAAAAAAAGAAAAAAAAAAGAAAAAAGTCAAAAATTCAAATATATTTCTCCTCAATATAATCTAGAAAGATTCTGGATTTAAGTGATCAGATAATAAATTCTCCATCATTAACAGGATTATAAATCTCTCTCAGCTCAGTTAAACTGAAAAAAGAATCGTTCTGTGTGCACAGAGGTACTTACTGGTGTGCAGACAACTATCTCTGCCCCCTCCTGGAGGGCTTTGGCTTGCTCCCACATGCTTCCTCCTCCATACACGGCTACCGAGCGCAGATTATACGCTTTACCAAAGCGCTTACATTCCGAATGTATCTGCGAATTTAAAGAAAGCAGATCACAGGTCACGTTAGATGCATCTGAGAAAATATACCTATCTTGGAAATACAGTCCAGATCCTAAAATCTAATTCTCAGGTAATAATGAAATGAATCAGAAATCCTCAGGGCTGAATGCTTCAATACTTGTGGATAGTTTCCATTAATTTATCAGGGAAATGTATTTAGGCATTCAACTACAATTTAACCCACAGGTTCTATCATTTATAAATATAATGGCTGGCAATGCATCAACTATATGCTAAATACTTAGAAATAATAATGAGAAATGAGAATATTATGAAAAATTAACAGACATTAACAGTCACGACCCTCAGACAAAAAAGAATGCAAGTGAGGATGATGAGCTTAATTGGAAGCATGCTGGTAATGCACAGAGCATTTTTTTCAAATGGAATACTAATGTTCTCTGATTACATCTTCTGCATAGAATTGTGCCTTCTGTAAGAATACTGCTATTCTATAGAAAATATAAGCATGTATGGGTATTTACTATGTATCTACCTGTTGGCAAAGCTCTCTGGTCGGGCATACGATCACAGCAATCGGACCATCCCCTGGTTCAAGCTCCTTTTGATCCATGATGTGAATCAGCATTGGCCAGATGAAGGCTGCTGTTTTTCCACTTCCAGTCTTAGCTATTCCAATCATATCTCTGCCACTCAGTGCAACTGGAACACCCTAAAAAATAAAGAGGATTCTAAACTCCTGTTTCGCCTAACTTAAGATATTCTTTTTGGACGCTATTTACATACCCAGATAGAGAAATAAAGAACATTACAGGGGACCCACAGCAGTAGACAAGAATGTTTATGTAGTTTTACTGTTAGGTTCCGATCACAATTAGTTTAAGGGTTGAAAGCAATTAGCATATTTTGACTTTGCATATGTTCCATTAGTTATGTTTAGAAGTATCAACACTCACCTGACATTGTATAGGTGTGGGCTGGGTATACTCAGATTTCCTAATTTGATGCATAAGTTGCTCATCAAAACCAAAATGAGCAAAACTACTACCAGGTCGTGGAGGAGCAGCACCAGAGACCTAGAAATGGAGACAGATAATGATTCAAAAAAAGTAAAAGAACAGAGAAGAACATACATAAAAATTATTAAGATACAGCTCCATTTCATAAAATAGCTTTTTGTTTTCTGAAGTTCTACTGAGTGAAAATTCAAGATGAATTGTGTAAATAGGACTTTGAACTACAAAAAAAAGAGGAGATAAACTGCTAGTCAACATAATGTATCAAAATCATCATACCTATTACTTTGTATAATTGGTCTCTTTACTTGGCAGATAATTTCCCCCTAGAAGTTAGTTATGCTAACAGGTCACAGATTGCAAAGAACTGATTCCTGCACACTGTAATTTCAGTTTGCAGTTCTGTAGCCTTTAGTTCACGTGCAACTGAGCAGCAGGAGATCTTGAGCACCCACTCTGAGAAATCCAGAGAGGACTTTAAGGAACTACTGGGGGAAATCAAGCTGTTTTTGATCAAGGTGACTGAAGACATGTAAGAGTCTTGGTATTAAAAACTTGGGAGTTCTCTGTGAAAATCTTCATTGACGCTTCTAAGAAAATCCAAAAGAATAAGAGTAATAGGAGGATGGTTCTACCATTGAATGAGGACCAGCTTACCCGGAGATTTAGCTTTTGACGCAGCTCTACCACTTGCTGTGGGGTGAGACTGGTGATTTCTTCATGTTCATTATAGAAATTTTTCTCAAATGGTGGATATTCAATCTGCAAAGGTAATTACTCGGTTAGCTCAGGAGTCAGGATTCTCTGGCTGTGCATTTGCTTTGGTGGTATTCTTTTTAGAAAAAAAAAAATTATGAATTGTCTTAGGAAAATTTATTTACTATAAAGTCATTTTAAGGATCTTCAGCATGACTAAAGTGACACAGTATTTATATACCGGCTGCTGCCTTTCAATTTATTTCTTAGTTTCTTCCTATCAACAGCCTTCTACAATCCCTCAAACTAAATCGAAATGGAATAAATTCTTCTCCTACCTCTGAATGGTCAATAGGTGGAAGAGGATCAATGATTTTTTTGGACGGTGCAATTGGATTCCCATCACTGTCATACTCAAGGTTATCCTCTTCCTCTTCTTGTACCACACCAGCAGTGGGATTTTCGGCCATGTAGCGAAAATAAGCTTCCTGCAGCAAAACATATCACTAAAATCGCATACAATAGGATGGAAAAATACTACTACACTTGTTTAACTGACGTAGACAATAGATGGCCGCTTGCATTAACACCTACTACTGAGAAACAAAGTGTTCACTAGAACTGGTTCCTTCTAAAAAACAGCAACAGGTAAGTCCAGAAGGAGGACAATAAGAAATGAGCAAAGCAACAATGTTCAGTTGAACACAAAATGCTTAAATAACAAACAAAAACAAAACAAAAAGAACTCTTCTCTCAAAGGTGTGCCTGAGAACTCTTACACCAAGACTTATTATGCTTTAACAATAGAAGGATCTATTTATATTTCCATGCAAACAAAGTACAAATCCTGCAGGCTTTTAAACAGAGAACAGTGTTACTAAATTAATCATGTTTACTTCTTTTTTTTGTACAAACTATGCCAAAAGCAGTCTTCTTCAGCTCTTCACTCTAGTAAATAACATGTTTTTCACTGAAACAGACTTTTCCCCATCTGCTGTCAACTATTTCAGAAGAGTCCTTCAACACAAGCCCAAGTTAGCAGTCACTGACACCACTGTCACATGCCACCCTTACAGATCACAAATATGTTCATGCCTTGCAGAAACCCATTGAGGTCTCGCTTGCAGTCTGCACACCAAGACATTCTCATGGAAAAACAGCAGTCTCATTTGACTTTCAAACAAAGACTTAACATCACATTTTTAAAACAAGGTTCAATTATGAAGAAATGGGGCTTTTTCATTCATGTGGCCAATTAATCATTTAGTTACACAGATTTGCATACAATACACCTGAATAATAGCTGTGGGCAAGTGGAAGACAACTCTGTGGAAAGCTTAGCATGGCTACTCTCACTGAGTCAGAAGCAAAACCTGAGAGATCAGATGACTCTTCTGTGCTCTGCATTACTACAAGTAACACCAGAGTTATTAATTACAACTTAGTAGAAAGGTACATTTTGAAATTAATTTCCTCTTTCCTTGCTATTTGCATTATGGTGATGCCTACAAGCCTTCAGTAACGACTGGAGCTCCCCTGAGCAAAAAGAGCC
>JAUBNY010000201.1:520197-536986 GCA_032275445.1 Crypturellus soui
CGGCGGGCGCGGGGCGGAGCGAGGCGAGGCGGCCGCAGCGCCGCGGGCTCCTGCGTCCCCGCGAGGCGCCGGCCGCGGGCCCGCGCCGTGCCACGGAGCCGGCGCCCATGTCTTTCCTCGTGAGTAGCCCAAGGGCGCGGGCCCGGCGCGGCCTCCCCGGGCAGCGGCCCCGGTTGCGGGCAGGGCCGCCGGGAGAGGCGCTCGCTGCGCTCCGCGCCGCGGAGGTTCGGCGTCTTACGGAAAGCGCGGCCACAGCGGCGCTAGTGTAAACAGGAGTGTTTAAATCCCGCGTTTAGCTGGTAAACCGTGAAGAACCGAACGCTCCATGCGCCTTATCTCCGTTACAAATATTTGAGGGTTTTTTCCTACCCTTCGTGTGTCAGCAAACAACCTGTACGGCCTCGGGGGCTGGAGCGCCCATCACGCTGTGGGTGCACGCGCTGGGGGTCCGTTTGGGCGATCCAAAGGTGCCGTAGGGCCGTTCACAGTCCCGTTATCCTGCAAACCTCCGTCCCGGCAGTGCGGGATGACATTCACGCTGTTTAACGCGCCAGCGTTTAAATGATAAGAGCAATTCTGATTGTTTGGGGGAGAGGGGAAATAACTCAATATCAGCCTGTCTTGAAAAGGAATAATTAATTTTGAGTGGATTTTGCTTTCTTTTAGCGGTGGGTGTCTGAAAAGTTCATTGTTGAAGGCTTAAGAGAATTCGAACTGTTCGGAGGTAAGTTTTCCTCTTGTTACGTAATATTGATAGAAATCTCATATGTTGACCTCAAGTTGTGTTGTTTTGATATAAATATGTATCTTAAGTGGGAAAGAGAGGTACAAATGCAATTGTAGCGCAAGTCTTCAAACTGGCCAAGTAAAGTTAATATGAAAGTGGCCAAGATACAGGAAGCTACTGGGAAATCAAGGCTGAGTTGATGCTAGTACTAATTTCAGACTCAGTAATTTGTATTTCCATTATAACCCCTTTTTTCCTATGCAAAAAAAAAAGCCTGAAGTCTAGAAAAGTTAGTAGCTATTTCACAAGCAAAAACACATTTTGAAACTGATAATAGCTCCTTTTGGGAGCTATTGACTGTAAGAGAGCAAATTTATTCTGCTTTGTCTATAACTAGAAAAATTGTCCACTAGAATGCAGAATTCTTGGTCAGTAATAAGGGAGCACAGGGAATCCAGCGCTGGCTTTTTCAGACTCTAGATGAAGCAGAGAGACTTCCACTGATTTATAAGCTTTAAATAGTTTCTTTCAGGTTTAAGTTAACTAGCTGCAACTTTTTAAATGGGCTTAGAGGGATAATAAACAATTCTCAGTTTATATTTATTTTAGAGAACATATACAAAGTAGAACTATTTGAATCTCTTTAATTCCCATAACTTGTGCTATAACAACTTTTTAGGGTTGCAACCTTAACTGTAAATTTTGTGTCTTTGTCCAAGAATATATATTTGGTATCAAAAAGCATCTTTTGAGGTTATTGTTTTGATTTTCATCAGTATGTTCCAACTATATTTGGATATATACGGGTATCTGTTAAACACAACATGGTGAACAATTAATTTCTTTACTCCAGAGCAGCCTCCGGGTGACTCTCGGAGAAAAGTAAGTGACTTTTGCAGGTTGTGGTGCTGTGGTTCATTGCATGGAAATTATTCCTTGTGGAAGTTTGATTTTTCTTTTTTTTTACCTTAGTTATATATTTCATCTGTATATTTAGCTCTACAAGTATGGAAATAGGTTTCACCCTGGAATGGAGATTTTGGTGTATGGCTTTCAAACTGCTTGTGACAAGTCAAGAACTTAAATTTAATCAAATAATTTCCAGTTTGTCAGGTCATTCTCAGAGCCAGCTCTGTGCGTGCGTAGAGAGTTCTGCTTCTTAATGATGAAAAGATCCTGTGAACATGGAAAGTCTGTTCAGAAACATGCAGCCAAAATGGGGCAGCTGAGGTTTTTACCTCTGATACTTCATATTCTGCAGGCCCTGATTACACATTAGCTGTTTCACAATGTACTATGTTTATTAAATAACAATTTATAGGAGAATATATTTGTCCAAATGATTTTCCACTTGCCCACATCATACTGAAACCCTTTGGTATGCAGGTGTTGCACTGCTTTAATTACAAACAGAAGTTAAAACCAGCATGTGATTATAATGGTTTCAGCTCAAGCTGCTTATAATTGATGCTGTGTGTCTATGATTTAGTGGCCTGAACTATGCTAGCAGTTTGACATTACTCTGTTTTGTGTTAAGTCCACTAAATTAACACTTTTTGTTAAACTGCTAAGCTTTGTGCATAGGTTTTTTGCACTGGGAACAAATTGAGATGTTTTATTTTTGTTCATATATTCGACTGAGGTTTTGGAGATCTTTGCGGTAGTATTGCCGGCTCTATTCTTGCAGCTAAACAGAAGCTTTTTTTTTTTTTTTTCCAGGATGCTTAGAGGAAAAGGTCAATAATTTTATGGGTAAAAGAAATTTTTGCTGCTCGGGCTGAAAGTGTTTGAAGGAATGAGGAGGTAGCGGGAAGGCAGTAGAACAAAAGCAACATTCCTCCTAATTCATTTGGCAAATGAATTGCTGGCATCACATAACTGATTTTCTTATGGCATTTTAAAGAGTACTTATCCTTCAAAGATTAATATCCTTAAAACGATTTCCAATTAAAATCTGATCAACAAGCCTGAAAACTGGCTGTTAATGAATGTCATGCCATAAAACTAGTCATATGTAACTTCATTTTGCAGTTGCCTTTGCTCTTGACCATACACCAAAAGATATCCCGTGTGAAACCATTGAGGAGCTTTTTTTGAAGTATTTCATAAGTGACCTTTCAGTTTAACTTTTGTTTATACTCTTGTAGAATGTTGATAAATTTCTTGTAGAGCTCCTTTTCTGTTAACTCTTAGTTATTGGTAGCTGCTAACATAAAGAGGTGAGTGATGTATTGGGAGACCTTTAAAAAGGGAACTGACTGTACTTTTCTATTGCTGTTGAAACAGCCTACACCATAATAAGATTATTTTTTTTCTTTTGCATCTGTTTCGTTGGCTTATGCTAAATCTGGAGTAGACTTTTATTAAAGCATATAATCACTTACATATTGCTCTGTGTTTCACCAGCTGTCATTGCTCCATAACGCTGCTTAACAGAGCCTTCTGCTTCCATTTCCTTGGTGGTGCCTTTCTGCTTCAGAGGTTTCCATCTGCCTGTGTGTCTGTCCTGTCAATCCTGCCATTGACAGGACTGCGTGAAATTGCTGGAAAATGTAATGAATGATGAAACTGAAGTGAGAATTGACAGGCGTCTTTAATAGAAGTCTGAAAATGCGAGTAGAAACTTACTGCCTGTTCTTAGATGAGCAACAGCACTGGGTAGTGATAGGACTGGAATAAAAGATTTGAGACTGCTGCTATCTTGGGGGTTAGTTATTCTGAAAAGAGGCTTGGTGGAATTGCTGAGCTGGAATTGTTTGATCTGAAATGAAATAACACCATAGCACTGTCACAAAACTCAGTTTTGCCTTTTTCCATCACTGAAAAATACATTTGTTTTACAGACAGGCAGAAAGAGGTAAAGGGTATACTGCCCAAAGTCAGCTGAAAAGCTGGAACGTAAGAATCTGGACGATTGGCTTACTCCCAAGGTATATTTAGGGATAGTTGAAAGCTTTTTGGGAATACTGAGATTGAACTGAGGGTAATTTATGGTGAATTCTTGTTTGCTCTGGTCTCAGTGGCCTAGAGTGAGCATAGAGCAGTGTTTAGTTTTCCAGCTGTCACTGTGTTATTTCCATCGGAGTATATACGGATTTACTGTCACTGCAGGAAAATGTGTAAGAGTTTTTGTTTTTTCTGCTTCATTTATCGTGAGAAGAGGTCTGGTAAAGGGCATTTACAGTTGATGAGGAATGAAGTGGAAAAAATGAGCTGGGGTTCCAAATGTCAGCAGGAATTAATGTGCTGGAAAGCTGAGATAACTAAATCTGATCTTATTCACCAAATACATTTGGATCCCCATTAGGATGCACTCCTTGTAACTATAGGAAGTTGAGGGAGTTGCAAGTTGTGCTGGAAGAACAGCAAATACAATCTTCTGCAAACTGCTATGGGGAAGACTTATGTACACATAAATAAAGAGAAGAGGAGCTGACAGAGCTGGCAGTGCTGCTCCCTTACATGTTGTGGTGTCTTTTGCTGCCTTTTATTTTTATAAGCATTAACGCTTTGCTTTTCATGTAGAGCTTCCCTCTTCATGTGCGTGTGATCTTGGGCTCAGTTGATTCATCACTTCTACCATGAGCAGAACGACTTCATCTGTGTTGGTCTGACCACAGATGAGCAGCTGAAAAACAGAAGCCCCAGCATTGGACAGGAATGCTGACTGACAAAGTGCAGAAATAAGCTATAAATAAGCTTTCATTTGATGGCTGTTGCTCAGGCAAGAGGATGGTGACACAGAAGCTTGTAAATAATGCTAGAAAAATGATAGAGCAGTGCTTAGGCTGTCCTGCAGAATGGTAATCGGCTTTGTCTAAATATTCCTAAAGAAACTCTGGCTTACAGCAAGTGATAACCTACCTGTTACAGTGACATGTTTAAAACACAGATGTCTGGATCTTCCGAACTGAGGCATCTCCTGGACTTCAGCTGATTTTTAATCATTTAAAAACATTTTAACAGCAGATAGGTTCTCTCTCAAATTCAATACTGTTTTAGTATTTTGAGTGTGTATGACAACATATAGAGCAGGTGATTTTTTTCTAGCATGTGATCTTTATTCCTTATGACCTATTTTTTTTCTTCCCTAGACAAATGAGGCGAGCTCCGAGTTGATAGCCCCTTCCCCTAAAAGGGACACCATGAGCAACTTTCTACCAGACAGCAGCTGCTATGAGTTACTCACTATCATAGGTAATGTTTCCGGTGAGGCAGAGAAGCAGAAGTCTGCTTTTCAGAGAAGATAATTTCTGTGGCTTCATTGGCCTTTTTCTAACTGATGGATTCTTTTCATACATTAGATGCCTCTTTGGCTCTGAAATCACTTTAGGATAAAGAAATGTTGCTGATGCTTTAATGCCTTTTCTTTCAGGCAGAGGCTTTGAAGACTTGATGATCGTGAATCTAGCAAGGTATAAACCCACAGGGGAATATGTCACAGTCAGAAGAGTTAACCTGGAAGCTTGTACCAACGAAATGGTCACATTCTTGCAGGTAACACTGATCCACTAATACCACAGTGCAAGTTTCGGAGAGGATAGACAGCAGAGCAGTGCTCATTAGTACCACGTCTGTACTTCTGCATTTACCAAACTGATTCAGAATATCTTTTTTGGCTTTCAGGGAGAACTTCATGTTTCCAAGCTCTTCAACCACCCTAACATTGTGCCATACAAAGCAACTTTCATAGCTGACAATGAGCTATGGGTAGTGACGTCTTTCATGGCCTATGGTAGGTGGAGAGGGAAAATACCTTTGTTTTCTGAGCAGCACAAATTAATTCTGTGTAATAGGTCAAACTGTTTTTTTTTTCTGCCCAGTGAACAAGTGTTTTGTTTCTTTTTAGGTTCTGCGAAAGATTTAATCTGTACCCACTTTATGGATGGGATGAATGAACTGGCTATTGCATATATCCTTCAAGGCGTGTTGAAAGCACTTGACTATATTCACCATATGGGCTATGTACATAGGTAAAAAAGAACAAGCAAGCAGATGGAAACTTACGGGAAATTACATTACTGTTCTTAAACATTGTGAAACAAATTTATCTGTGAACTCTGAAGACTAGTATCTATTTAAAAGAAAAACACACCTGCAGCTCACGTTGACAGGCAAACCTCCTGTGGCTCTGTTCAACTGCAGCACGTGTGCTCTGAGTTGAGACAGGGCAATTTGCCTTGTTACTGCTGAAGGTCCTGGGCCAGACCTTCAGTCCTGCACTTCACCTTGCCATAGAAGCCCTTGAGAAAATGCCACATGGGTGAATTGAGTCCTGTAGTGTTTGTAGTAGTAGCAGTTTTGCACGGCATTCAGGATGGCCGTTAGAAATCTCGTTGTCCTCCGTGTGCTGTCGGGTGATTACATATTGCTCTGTGTACTGACCTATCCAGTAGTCTGTTACGCTTCCCGTAGGTTTTTCCTCCTAAATCACTGTTTCCATCCCCTTAACATATATTTTCCTCCTCTTATATGTCCTCCTGTAGTGAAAGTATCACATGCTGCGTATTTGAGGTTGCTAGTGTTCACTACTCCTGCTACATGTATTGTAAAAGAGTTTCACCTTACCTGTGTCTGCCTTAAACCCTTTGCGGTGTTCTTTTGAACTAACAGCTTCCCTGGCACATGGAGGAATATAACTCTTTTGAAGGAAGAGAACCTGACCATTTTTATTTTTCCTTGAGGAGTGTGAAAGCCAGCCATATCCTGATCTCCGTGGACGGGAAGGTGTACCTGTCCGGACTGCGCAGCAATCTAAGTATGATCAACCACGGGCAGCGGCTCAAAGTTGTTCATGACTTTCCCAAATACAGCATCAAAGTCTTACCATGGCTGAGTCCTGAAGTCTTGCAGCAGGTCTGTACAAGTCTAATCACTTAGGTTTGCTCTTCTGGCTGTCGAATCATAGGCACTGTCTGCCTTCCATCAAGTGCAAGTCCACGAGGCTAATCCTTTTTATCCTTTTCTTCTCTTTCCAGAATCTCCAGGGTTATGATGCAAAATCTGACATTTACAGCGTAGGGATAACGGCCTGTGAACTGGCAAATGGACACGTACCGTTTAAAGACATGCCTTCGACTCAGGTTAAGGCTCCTTGCTCTTTTCCATCCTGGCTTGTGCAACTGCCTTGCTGCACTGGGATGTGAAGACGGGAGAGTGCCATGTGTGCTCAATTTGCTTTCCATTGCTGCTTTTTCCATAGAACTGCTGTAGTTCTGTAGTTCTGTATCCCGTCTTTCATGTCAAAATGGTTATGTCTAAATGAGGAGGATATATGAAACCCTCTGAGAAATCTTAACACTAATTACTTGAAGTAAGAAAGGCAGAGGCTTTGATTTCTGTTCGCCTCCCCACCCTGATGTTTGGCCAGCAGTACAGTGCTTGCAGACCCCAGCTGAGGCTGTGGAGACCGTTAACCTAACTGCAGAGTGGATGAAGCAGTGGGATATATAGAAGAATTATTTTTCCAAGTTTTTCAGAACATATCAGGTTATCAGGTCAATGTCTTTTGGATGATGGAGGTAGTTGATCCGGCCTGGGGTGAGCTAGATGGTGTCTTCACGTCCCTTCCAGCCCTATGTTCTGTGATTTTGGTACCAGTTTGTATCCCTCCACATCTAGTCTGTGTGGGTCTCATGTTGCTATGTTGCTTCTCCTCCAGATGCTTTTGGAAAAGCTGAATGGAACTGTTCCATGCTTGCTTGATACCACAACAATTCCTGCTGATGAGCTGACTATGAAAACCTCCCGTTCAAGTGCTAACTACGGGATGGGTGAGACCATGGCGATTAGCAACGTGAGAGCAGCCAACGGAGAGTCAACACTGCATCCTTACCTTCGCACCTTCTCCACTTACTTCCACAACTTTGTAGAGCAGTGTCTGCAGAGGAACCCAGATTTCAGGTAAAGTCAGGCTGAAGCTGCTCTTGCAGACCTGGCATAAGCCCCTTTCTAGAGCCACTGCTCCCAGCAGTGTTTGGAGGCTTTAATTTTGTTTTTTGCCCCCTCCAACACACCTCCAAAGCATAGCTGTGTGAGGATGGGCTTCATACGCTAAGGGCAGTCCAGGTATTACTGTAAACCAAAAGTAGTGTTAACACTTGAGGTATTTTCCATATTAGAGTCTGAAGAATTTCACAATTTTTGTAAAATATCACACAAATGCAATGGAGACAAACACTGCTACTGGTTATAAAAGAGGGATGTTCTATAGCTGAGACAGAACAGAGGCAAGTTTTTCTTCCACCACTATCTATTTTTGAACATCGGTTAAGTAGTTTTTGTTCCAAAATATAGAATACAGCACAAAACTAAGCATGAGGCTGTGAGAGCGAGCCAGTCTGGCAGCTCACTGCTGAGGGGCTCAGGTCCTGCCCTGCCTCTCTCAACTGGTTCTGTTGCACATGAGACACCCCGTGAGCTATGAGACCATCAAGAGTTTTCTCCTGGGTTAGTGAGGTAATTGGCTCAGAGGGCCTGAGTACTAGAGCTGGGTGCAAGGTAGGAGATGGGGAGGACGACGCTGTGGTGGGAACTGCTTGCAGAACAGCACCTGAGCATCGTGAAAGCACAAATTAGCTGTCTCATTTTCTTGTGTGCTTACTTTATTCTTTTAACTCCCTTTTCTAGGCCAAGTGCGGGTGCTCTGCTTAATCATCCGTTTTTCAAGCAGGTAAGAAGTTCATATAATCTGTAAGTAAGGAACAGTGGCTTTTCTGTAGTTGTTGTCTTGCTATGTTACTGAACCTTAAGCTGAGAATGTAGCTGTTGAGTTGCTGTGTGAGTTTTCTGTGATGGGAAAGCACCAAGTTTCTAAATAATTGATGGGCATTTGGTGTCTCAGTATACTCCAGCGTGGTGATTCTGGCATTCTCTTGGGTGGTGGAGGTACTGTTCTGTGTGCATCTCTTCCTAATTTGAACAGAAAATATAAATCTGCCTGTTGCTCATGCAGAAGCTTCCTGGCTACCAGCTATTGAAACCTGAGCTAAGCTTTCATAGCCTAGTTCCTGCTGAGACCAAACTGAGGTGGTATGTCCAGCCTTGACTCAAGAAGAGGCAGTGGCTCTGCAGCCCCTAAAACTACTTGTTTGGCTTGTTCTTAGCTGAGGGTAAGGGGGATGCTCCCCCATGGTGGGACTTCAGCAGCTCATGGTGCTTCTGATGTGGCTGGCAGTCCAGACAGGATACACTGTACAGATTGGCATATTTCTGTGCTCAAAGCTTTTCCTGACTTGCAACAGCCCGAGAAATAAAGTGTTAATTTTTTTCCACACCCCTTTTCTCTCTGAGGGTTGGGACAGACTTGAAGACCAAATGGGCTCAGGAGTGCTAGGCAGTGTCACAGCTGTTGCAGCAGCTCCCTACCCTGCGGCATTGCAGCTCGTCCTCCTCGGTGAAGGACCATCAGGGTCCTGGCAGACGAGTGCTGCTGGCGTGGCTGCTTGCTGAGCAGCTTCTTGTTATGCGATGCAAACAACAGTCGAGTTTTCTCCTTTCTCTGCAGATCAAGCGTCGGGCGTCTGAAGCACTTCCTGAGCTTCTGCGCCCCGTCACACCCATCACTAACTTTGAAGGAACGCGGCCCCAGGATCCCAGTGGCATTTTTGGGTTGGTATCAAACCTGGAGCAGCTGGATGTGGATGACTGGGAATTCTAGAAAAAAAAATGTGGAATATACCTGGTTCTGGAGGAGCTTTTGGACATTGTAATTTATTGGTCCCTTTCAAACAAGGTGATGAATGTTACATACAGAAGAGTTTACAGGTCCTTGGGAAGGAACTTCAACCGTCTGTTTACTTGGGAAGTAGCCTGGAAACAAATGGAACAGACCCAAGCTGGAAACAGCTCAACCCCAAGGAATTCCAATATTCCAGTTGGTGCAGTGCCCAAAGCCCCAGTTCCTGCAGCTGAGCACTGTGAGATCACTAGAAGGAGTTGAGCAAATCTGCTTATGTACGGTCTTGCTATTCATGTGTTTTGAAAAGTCACTGGCTTCCTAGTATCACTGTTGAAGGCTGCATGTCCCTACCCTCTTTTTGGTCTTTTTCAAGGGTGCCTTAGAGATAACAAGGGGAGGGAGGCAGCTCTTAGTTTTGGGCATTCTCTTAGAGCTAGTCAGATTGTACCAGTGTTGTCACAGGGTAGTGTTGGAGGGGCAGGGAGGAAAGGGAATATATTGTTAAATGTACTCAAGACTTTGTGATGGGAGGTTGAAGAATACCCAGTTCTGTTGTGGGCATGTTCACAGCATCAGGCAGCACTGCAGCACTGGATTCTTCTCTTCCAATTCTGGAGAGAGCTTTTGGTGACTCTTCATACTTGAGGCTGAACACACTGAACTCCAGGTCAGACAGGGCATTCCAGCCTCTCCTCCTCACCAAAGTGAATAAATCTGTGCACTGCACCAGCTTTTCCTTGCCCACAGCTCCTCTCTAGTTCAGCATCCTGCTAGCTGGGCTTGTTTCACAGCATGAAACACTCATACCAGCTTGTTCTCAGTGACCTATCTTGGCACAGAGGAAAACCCAGGTTGATTTTTACGCTAAATCCTCTTGTATTCAACTGCTTTTTGGAGATTCTGTGCAGATTTTTTTTGTAAATCTTGCTCTTCCACCTTTCCTGACTGAATGGCAGGTTAAAAGTCCTTTGCTTGCCTCTTGTGTGGTTTCCCTTGATTCATGTTTGTGTGACTCTGCCCTGCTGCTGTAGCAGCTCTCCCCCATTCCACGATGTTTTTTGGAGGTGTGCTCAAGGTTTTTTTAGTTTGCCCTTTCCAAGGACCATGGGTGCTGGAGATGTTTCTACTCTTTCATGAAGCACTGAGAATCCAGTCCTGTATGTGTGGTTGAAGGGAGTAGCGGTGCTGGCAACAGGTCCTTCTTGTGTTTATAACCTGTACTTGAACCCAGATAAAGTTTGTTACTCTAGTTTTTTGCCAAACCAAATAAAATATTTCTGAAGTTTTTTTTTAAAGTCTGCTGTTCCTACACAATGATGGATTACAGTAATAATAGAGCTGTTAAGGCAAGCTTACTCTCTTCTGATTTCCTTAATAAAAGGCTGTTCCTTGCACCTCAGCTGGCAAGGCTGCACAGACTCAGAATATAGTGAAGGTAGTTGCTTTTATATAGTGCTGTCCACAGTTCTCCCCAAGTTCATTTCTTGGCAGTACTTCACATTTATCTGGGCTTTAGATTTAATTACTTTTGCTTAATTATAGGAAATATATCTTTATTTCCTAACAACTTTCTTAAGGCTGTAGCTTACCAAAATTTACATCTCACTTTCCCACAAGCCTGGACAGGAGCTGGCTCCCTGGCATAGAATCACAGCACTACTCCCAACAGGCAAGTCTTAAGGTTGAGTTCATGACAAGGGGAGAGGAAGGGTTCCTCACAGTGGAGGGATGACACCAGAGCAGTGTGATCCACTGAAAACCTGCTTGACGTCACTCCTGAATTCTCCTACAAATAACAATGCAGGTAAAAAACAGGCAGGAGGTAATACACTCCTTTACACGGTATAAAGTAGCTGCAGAAGGTCAGGGTACTCTTTAATGAGTTAGTATTTTGAGGCTGAAGAAAGAACTCAATTCAAGCTAATATTATCTTCCATTCCCCTGCTTTTAGCTCACTACAGGCTTAAACCCATCATATTTAAGTTACAGGCTAAAAACGACACGCTTTACTGAAGGCAGCTTTATGCTTCCATAGCTAAAACCAGGAAACAAGCAGGGAAAGTCAAAGGCCAGGAATGAAAGGGCAGCACCTTGGCCAAGGGGCAGGAAGAAAAGCTGTGAAGGAACTGATTGGAAGAGTTCTTCATTACTGCTGCTCTGCTCACGCAGAAACTGCTTGGGTCCCAGTGGCAGCACAGAGGTGTACTCAGACGTGACTCAAAGTCCGACTCACCCGTTCAGTCTTGTGCCCTCGGAGAGCAGTGAACAAAGGGTCCCGCTTCAGGCAGGACAGTTTTAGGGGCTGCTGGTTGGATAAACAAGCACTGGCCACAGCTCCTAAGCCTGCAGCAACTGCTGCAAGCAGTGCAGGGTTTTTTTTTTTTTTTTCCCCCCAGGAAACTTTATTCATATAGATACAAAACAGGGTGTTTTGCTATTCTGGATCATCTGCGTGGTCTGAATGATCTGACTCCTCCTCTCCCTTGTGCTTTTCCAGTTTTGCCATAAGCTCTGAAAAACAGGAAGAGCAGGCATGAAACTCCAGTGGAGAGGAGCATTCAACAGCAAAGCAAGCTCTTCAGCATCTGCAAATACCCACGTTCTCCAAATCCAAAGCAAGTGACTTCTGGTAGCTGCCAAAAGCCTTCACTAGGAGTCACTGAGCCCAGGAGACCTTGCAGTTGCTCTGTCAGTGCATTACTGGCCTGCCACATAGGGCATCCAAGGAGCTACTGCCTTCACTCCACTAGCACGTGCCTCTGCCCTCACTAAAACTGATTCTCCCAGAATTCTCCATCTGAGCAAGCACAAACACACTTTCTACACTTCTAAAACCTGTCAGAGGATGGTTTAAGGTCTCTAGGCATTAGAAATTCTGCCTGTAGCTAGGCCGACCGTCATGAGGTTGCAGATATGAGGAGCTGGTGCCATTTCTGCTCCAGCTGCTCCTACTGGAAAGCTTCTCTCCTGCAGGATAGGATTACCTTTCGCTGGGTTGAAGACACCATTGGTTTGCTTGTCACACACGTAGCAGCGCTGGGATTTGCGGTAGTGCTGGAGGGCACAGCTCTCACAGAAGTAGTGCCTGCACCTGCAAGGAGAGGCAGGTGCTATTGCGGGTCACCAGATAAAAATCACCGTATCCAAGAGTATAACTGACCTGGGAGCGACTAACAATGGATATCAGGGGCCAAGACCTCACCTACCAGAAGAGCCAAACCAGGCAGGTTCCACCCACCAGCCCATAACAACTGACTGTATTTGCCTTAGATACTGAGCAACCAGCAGACTCAATCCACCAGACACCTTTAGTTCTCAACCACTTACTTACTTGGTGACCACAGGGTTCTTGAAGGAACTTCTGCAGATGAAGCATTTGAAGGGCATGTCTTCCTCATCGCTGCTCACTTCATAGTTTTCCTCCTCTGCATAACAGAAAGTTAACCAGATTGGAGCAAAAGTAGAGGTACCCTGGCCTGCTAATGCATGGGGCATGGAACATTAGACAGAACACGTGGGCTTGAATTTCTGCTGAAAACAATAGAGCTCTGGCATCTGGGTGTTACAGATGTCAGTAGCACGCGTGGGACTGAGATATAATTAGGTCTAATGAGCCATCGTGCTTGTTGCTCATCTCACAAGAGAAAATTCTTTTCTGCTTCGCCTACTTGCTGCTATAAACAGACATTTCCTCCAGCCCCTTCCTATTTTTCCTCTAGATTTCTTTTCCCCAAACCAGCTGCTGCCAAACGCTTTGGCTCCCACTGAACAGCAAACACCTCCTTTCCCTCCACTCCGCAGCGGCTCCCAAGCAACGCTCAGCTGCAGCCTTGGGCTGGAGGCAGGAGATAGTCACAACTTCTTGGCACCTCACAGCTCACTTCAGCCCACACACTAGCAGAGGGCTATATTCTTTTAGAAGGCAAGAGCAAAGAATTCACCCTGGTGGCAGTCAGTGGTTACTTGAAAACAGCAGATTTGCTCAGCACACCCAGCAGTTACTGGCCCTAATATAATCCCACAGCAGGGATTTCCACAACTCTGTGGGACACAGAGAACTTCCTGTCTAATATTAATCCTTCAGTGGCCCACACAATTTGAGACGGCAAAGAACCCATTTCTTTCTCCCCAACCGAGCATCCCAGTAAGTCACGTTTGCTCTAGAACATGAGAGAGGGTCAGACTTGTAGCCTCCCCCAAAGTTAGCGCAGTGAGAGAAGAGGGCTGGGGTTGTACCATTGACTCCGTATCGGCCTTCATCCAATTCCCGTTCAATCTGCCAGCCGTGTTTGTAGTCTGAGCGATCGTGGAGGAATTTGCAGCTGTCTGAGCAACACAAAAGAAGAAGAGTTAACAGGTTTTTCCTCCTTCAGCTAGGTCTATTGCCTAGTTGTTAACAGGACACCTCATTTAGGGGCAGCCCAAGCTTTAGCCAATACAAGGTGAAACTCAACTGCTTTCCCAACCACCTCAGCTGTAGGGCAGCGTCAAGCAGAGCCCGTCCCCACATTTACAGGCCCCAAATGTCGTGCCGAGTTATGCCACGGCAGCAGCTCTGGGAGTTGCACATGAGAAGAGAGCCACAAACTGCAGTAGAATAAGCTGCAGGAAATCTCATCCCTTCACTTGTAGGATAACCTGCACGACTGTGGCTCACTGGAACATCCCAGAGATCATTCCCAGGGCTCTCATACCCACTGGTTGGAGGCCATCGAGTTTTAGAAAAGGCAATGCAAATACCAAGGCCATATATGAAAGAGCTTTGCAACAACATCCCCAAGCAAGCCCATGTCCCCACAAATCAGTAATTGAATATCTTGGTGCCACAAACACGAGACCACAGGCTGGACAGTCATTCCTTCTGCATCACCTGGTGCAGCACATGGTCAGCCACAGGCGAGATCCACTCACCTCCAAAGCCACAAAACCCGGTTTCCTTGTAGTCCTTGCAGATGTCAGGCTGGTAGTCCCACCGCACCGTGGCCCGCAAGTGCTCCGGAGCCCGGATGGGTCCTTTTCTGAAAGGGTGGGAGAAGGCTCAGGCCGGGCACGCAGCTGCAGTGGAGAAGGCCCCTGGGGGCCTGGTCAGAACCAGACACCGGACTCGTTAGACAGAAACGAAATGGTAATAACAGCAGAGTTCAGGCCCCAATGAGGTGCCTTTGGTGCCTGAGCTCCTCTGTGGCTTCCACTTCTCTAACACTCATCCCAACCTACCTGACCATTCCTGAAGAGGCATTTCCCATCGACGTGTCCTTGGGCTTCACATACTTCTGGTAGTTGTTAATACCACGGTAAATTTTATCATCCTCCTTCCCTCTCAGCTCCTACAAAGGGGAAAGGAAGGCGATAAGGATCAATCAACTCAGAAAGTCATATCACAGATAAGCTTTCAATTCTCTGTCCCAGTCTCCTTTCCCAGCCCTTCCTTAACACCAAGGGGCCAGTAAAGCCAGAAATTTCCTGTATTTACAAGGGAAACACTTTTCACCTCTCAAATTTCCAGGGAGGAAGATCTCCTCATAACCACATCTCAAGACTTTTTGGTGCTCCTGAGATCAGAGATGGCAGAGGCCTTGCTCCCCACTTCAGCGCTTCACTCCAGCTGCAACACGCACAGCTCTTGCTCCCGGCACTTCGGGTTTGTAACTGACCTCTAGTCACACACCTCCCTTAAACACAGATCCTCTGAAACCCAGCAGGCTCCAAGAGCTAAACTGACTGGACTAGCGGATCCATTAAACCCCAAGGCTCTTTCTCACCACCTGCTTCTTCCAAAGATACCCCACACGCCCTGGAGCTGCACAACAGATCCACAAGACTCGAATGCTTCTTGACAAGCAGAAGGGGATGGTTAGAGCACACGCACCCCTGCTGCGGAGCACTGGCTGTCACAGTGGTGCTAACTGACCTCCTGGATTTTCTGGCTGCGCTCGAAGATGGCCTGGGCATCTTTATCCTTCTCCGTGTCCAGTTCATACACTGCTGTGGCCCCCATGTCTTCTGGACCAACAGGTTTCTAAAAAGGGAGAAGAACATGTGATAACAGTGAAGAGAAAACCTGTAGAGGATGAAGAGCTCCCTGATTACTTAGAGGATCAGTCACAGAGCAAGAAGTATCCACGCACAGGACGCCACCTCCTTGACCTTCCATCACTTTCCACCTTCTCATAGCCCCTGCCTGAGAGCCCCTCCCATGGGAGGGTCATATTCAGCCTAGTTTTTGCAGAGACCAGAATGCCGATTACTGCTGGCTCCCAAGCCTAGCCTGTAAAGGAGGCAGGGGAAAACACCTGGCTTCGTTTTGCTCCTTTGAGCTCAGCTTTGGCTTAGCTAGAAACTGAACTTGGATGTCCGATGTCTAAAGTTCTGATCACGAGACTATCCAGCCCACACACAGGATGTCACGGTTGGATATTTAACTCAGCTGTGGGTGGGTTATGGTCAATTTTAGTGAGTGCAATGATCTGGTTTAGTTTCCTCTCAAATGCCTTGAATGGGTGGGCACCTATTCCTGGGTTTCATGAGATATTCTGCAACAGCTGCTCAGGAACTGAAGAACAATTCCAAGCAGTCTCAATTTAAAGCCAAATCCAGCTTATGTGCCAAAAGCTCCTGAAGCCTCAAAGCCCCCATCTGCTCCTGCACCCTTCTGTTACAGCAAGCAGTTCTGAGAGCATTGTGCCCTCTTTGGCAGCAAAACCAACATGTTTATGGAGGAAGGAGAAGGAGCATCAAGGTCTCCAGGGAATTTCCCTGTTCTGGGGATCGGTGCAGCAGCAGCCTGTCCTGCGTGGCGTGGCGCATCCCGATCACATCCCTGCCCAGTCCTTACCGCCGACCTTGTTGACTTGTACGTGACCCCGATCTCCTTGGAGGGATCCTCCTCGTCGCTGCTGCTCAGCGCGTACGCGGGCCTCTCCTTGGTGCTTCTGCGGGTCTGTGGAGCAAGACAGGGGCTGGTGTGAGGCCCGGCGGGGCCCGGCAGCCCGCGGAGCTCCCGGACGCGGCTCCCTCACCTTCTGGATCATGGGGTTGGGGACATCGCGCCGCCGCTCCTTCCGCACCACCGTGCTGCCCTCCTCGCCGCTGCTCTCTGCGGGCCAGAAGCCGATGTCAGCGGGGCCCGAACGCGCCGGGGCTGCCCATACACAGGCAGCGCCCGCCCGGGCCTGAGGCGGCAGTCGGCACGCGCAGGCCCCCGTGCGGCTCCCGGGCCGCCGCGGGCTCGCCCCGCGCCTCACCGCTCTCCCGGTCGCTGCTCGGCCGCTTGCGGCGGCCCCGTCCCGCCGCCGGGCCGCGCTTCTTGAACACGAAGCTGCACACCGAGCCGCCCTCCGCCATTTTGCGCCGCCGCGGCCGGAGAGCGGCCCGGGGCCGGC
>JAUBNY010000201.1:616752-630139 GCA_032275445.1 Crypturellus soui
TTAAATGAGGGTTAAGACAGAAATGCTTCTCTGCAATTGTGTCTTTCAGATGTCTAAGCAACTGGATATGTTTAAGACCAACTTAGAGGAGTTTGCCAGCAAACACAAACAAGAGATCCGTAAAAATCCCCAGTTCCGGGTCCAGTTCCAGGATATGTGTGCAACGATAGGAGTGGATCCGTTGGCATGTGAGAAATAGGCACCCGGGGCTTAACGAGCTGAGGGTTCATCTGCCTGGTGTCATTCAGTGATCTCAGGGAATCTGATGAAAGTTGTCCTTGAGAAAAGCTGATGGCATTTGGATTTTGGGGGGGATATTGTCATCTGAACCAGACTTTTGGTTCTGCGTATTTCATGTCTAAGTGTGATGTAGTCAAGATTCCCTAACCCCCTCTGTCTTGCTGATTCCCAAGGTTACAGAGCATGCAATTCCACAAGGAGCAAGCAGGCTGCTTGGCACCAGTAGCTCTGAAGGAAGGATGTTTTTGCCAATGGTCTAATCTCTTTTCCCTTTCTCATTTTACAGCTGGTAAAGGATTCTGGTCAGAGATGCTGGGAGTTGGCGACTTCTACTACGAACTGGGTGTGCAGATTGTTGAAGTTTGTCTGGCTCTGAAGCACAGGAATGGAGGTGAGGATGCTGCTGTAGGTGGCTTCTGGGTGTTACAGAGCATGGAGAATACCTTTTCCCTCTGGAAAATGAGTCACCTCGCTCAGTATTGTGTTCTTTACTATATTTAGAAAATGCTGAGATGACATTTTTGTCTTCATTGCCCCTGACAAGCCTTCTTGTTTTTATAACACTTTAAGGTCGCTGCATTGATGGGTTTCTGCAGAAATCAAGCAACTCCGCCCTATTTAGATAATGAAGCTGCAGTTCCCTTCACCTTGAGGAAATAGTAGTGATAAATGACAATCTGGAAGGAGTAGGAAATGAGTCACTGCTTTGAGCCTGACAGTAAGATTGTCTTTAAATGAGTGCAACAGTATCCAGAAAAATCAAAATAGTAGTAAGTGCCCGAAAAAGGTACTGGATGCTGTTCGCTTGAGAAGCAATCCAAGACCAAGAATAGGCTGCATCAAAACGAGCTGCAGTTTGGGTGTGAGACATCTGTGGGGGACGGCACAGTTTGCTGCTTGTTAATTCCACAGAGAAATTGAGACATTTATCTTACCCAAGCCTTGAAATGGGGAGCAGTGAACGGCCACTTCTAAAACATTAAGGCAGAGGTGAGCCAGCAGCGGACACACAAGTTAGACTCGACTCCCTTTTTTATTATATATACAGTAATCATTTTCTGCCCTCTCTTGTTGACTCTTAGGTCTGATAACACTGGAAGAACTTCACCAGCAAGTGCTGAAGGGAAGGGGAAAGTTTGCTCAAGACGTTAGCCAGTGAGTGTCCCGTTTTACAGGAACGGGATGTTGAGTAGCATTTGGGGAAGAACGGGGGAAAATTAATAGCATCTTCAAGTGCTGCTGTGATCAACTGGATTCCAAATTTTATTTCTAACAAAGGAGCCATTTGCTTGCATGTGATTCACAATTAATGACTTATAGTTTCTGAACTGAAATGGTTAAAAGAATAAGAGTACACTTAGACTAATTCTAAATTGCTTTATAAGAAAAGAGAGGCTCTTGCTTTAAAGCCTTGCTTTGACCTCTGCTTCTCAGGGACGATCTCCTTCGTGCAATCAAGAAGCTGAAGGTCTTGGGGAATGGCTTTGGGATTATTCCTGTTGGTGGAACATATCTGATCCAGTCTGTACCAGCAGAACTGAACATGGATCACACAGTCGTCTTGCAGTTGGCAGAGGTATTGAGTCAGGAGCTTTAAAATGCAACCACTATGAAAGAATCTTACTGTTTTCATTATAGGAAATAGTATAGGAAGCACAAATTCCAGCATGAACATTAATCTAGAACTTGAGCTGGGAGTAGATCAGGCCTGTGCACACGACTGTTCACACTTTTCTAAAGTCCAGCCTATGAGTATCTGGTGTTTTTCTTCTCATTTCAGAAAAAGGGGTATGTAACCGTCAGTGAGATCAAATCCAGTCTGAAGTGGGAGACGGAACGAGCGCAGCAGGTGCTGGTACGTACGACGGTCTCTTTTGCTTTGCGAGTTAAACGACAGTGTTGAGTGGCGGCTCCTGCAGCTTTAGGATAAGCTGGAGAAGCCAAAAACTTGGATAACAAACAAACTTTGAAGCTGCCAGTGATACTTGTCAATTAAGCAATTAACTCTGTAAAAAGCTTGAATCTTGTTAGTTCAGGACATACTGCTCTGACAGGGTGGGTGTCATTAGGTGCCTGAATTTTATTCCTCAAGCTCAGGATGGGCAACAATTATTTTTATCCATGTTCTACAACACTTCCTTATTCCTAGGATAAATATGAGATCAGGCCTCTACTGTGACTGGCTTGGCAGCCCTTTAGTTAAGTTTCACTCCCAGTTTCCACTCCGTACAGGAACACTTGCTGAAGGAAGGAATGGCCTGGCTGGATACACAAGCAGCAGGAGACCCTCAGTACTGGCTGCCTGCTCTCTTTACAGAGCTCTACTCTCAGGAAATCACTCCGGAGGAAGCCAAGGAGGCGATACCTTGACTAAGTATCCTGTGCCTGGATATAATTCTTCTTCTGAGGCTATTTGCATATCACCTGAAACACACGGACTGTGGACTTCAAATAAAAGTTTTTCTAAAAAGTGTCTAGCTTGAAGAGGTTAACAGGACTAATTCATACTTTCCTACCTTGGAATTGTTGGAGGTGGAAATACCTCTTATGATTACAGACACTAATTACCTTGTCACAGCAAGAGGAAAATTATCTAGGCTGCTGTTTCAACGGCAGTCTTGAAGGATGCACGTGTGACTGAAGAATCTCAGAGCCGGCAGTGACACTTCCAAAGCAGCTGAGAAACTGTTTTGGAATCTTCCTTATTCTGTGAATGAGTTGTCCTACTAAGTACCACCACAGTCTAGATTCTGCCAAAACAAACTTTATTGCACAAAAAAAAAAAAAATCTTATGTACAATAGTATATAAACAAGGTATCTTAGAGTGACTCTTGTGCATATATTTTCAATTCATTTAGGTCTAAAAATCTGTTGCTAAAACATCTCTGCCTAGAGCAGTCATCTGAGGATTGTCACTTTGAAATGGAAACATTCAGAAATGGTAGGACAGACAATATTAGAGCTATAAAACTAATACTTCTTTTACAGCCACATGCTAGTTATGTGAATAGTGTCCACAATAAGGCATTTTCTTGTTTCATTGTATCAGTGGATGGTAACACCACATGCATCACAAACAGATTTCAGAACCAGCTCTGCCTTGAGAGGGCAGCAGCGTCACAGCTCTACCCACAATGCTACTGAATGGTGAAAAACAACTGACATTTACAATGGGATTAAAAAGGTGTTAACGTAGCACACGGTTCATGACTTCTGCGGAGACCCCACGGCCTCCCTGAGACCTTATTCCAAGGTGACCAGTTTTATTTACTCATCTGGTATATGTGTGGAGTGAGTCCTATTTAAGTTTAGCTTTTCCCTCACGGGAAGACAGGGTTTAAGTCTAACTCCTACCAATGACAGACCCAGGGGAGTTTGCTTGCTAAAGGGTAAAAGGTTCCCGAGTTGTTAGATGGCACCTTTCTAATTCAGAAATGCTTCCACCTTTCAGTATTTCAGAGCTGCTTACACAGCAGTGCGGGCGTCTGAGTTCTGCAGGAGTCGATGCTCCAAGCGCAGAGACTCCAGATAACTCAGTGACACGTGGGACACTGCCCTTCTCCATGACACTGCAGGGGTCTTCTGGCCCCTCGCTTTGCGCTTTCCTAAGGACAACCAGGTTGGAAGTTCCCTCACAACCTCCAGGACTCTGGAATGGGGCTGAGGACTTTGAGGGGAAGCGGGAGAGGGCCTGAGACAACGTGCAACTTTGTGCTTAGCTTTCTAACAACACCGTAAAAAAAATAGATTAAGCTCTTCATCAACAAAATATTTTTACTGCTCCAATCAATCACCACCAGGCTTATTTACCTGGAAAAAAAAAATGGGGATTTCACCTCCACCTAAGTTACACTGAATACATCTTGGATGTAATGGCACTCGCAGCCAGCAGACACCTCTGCAAGAAGTTTGTCTTCACTCAAGTAAAAAGCTGCTGTTTGAAAGAAATGTTCAAATCATCAAAGCGTTAGACCTTATGACACCCAGCTGGCTTGCACTCGGCAAAGTTTGGCAAAGGAATTTTCAGTCGGTAACGAGGCATAAACCTCTGGAAAACTCCCCCCAGTAACGGTGGCTTCCTCAGCTAGAAATGCCCATTATTCTAGAATTTCACTCTGATGCGTCTGAGTTAACAGTTCAGCAGTTGAAAATGAGGGCGCAGGAGGAAGGGGGGAGAAAAAAAAAATATTACACGAATGAGAGGGGTGAAAAGCAAATAGTACTTCAGGAAACAGCTCAATTCAGAGCAGCCAGATGAAAGATTCTCATTTCAAATCAACACTTAAAAATTTACACAAATTTGACTTATTTTTAAGTGCGCCGCCATCTCTGAACCAATGGTTTTTCTCACCCTCCCTCTCCCAAAATGCCAGAGCGAACACCCCTGCTCTCCATTTATGTATTCTTGCAGTTTCCACTCTTCATTCTCCCCCTTTGCTCCTGGAGTCCCAGTGGACAGTGTCATCCAGGGCCTGACTAAAGCTTGCAGGAAGAAGCCCAGATTCCACCACTGCTCTTTATCTTTGGTCTGGCTAGAACCGTGTCTAGAAGAAAGACATCAGGTAGGTGGGCTCCCGCGGAGCAGAGGGACCCCGTCTCTGCCAACCTGCACAAAAAGGTTTCACGTGGGCGCACGGTGCACAGGCCCTGTCATACCCCAGACTCATCGGAGCTCTCCCCAGGCTACAGCTTCAGCACGGCCCCGGGGAAGGGCTCACTGTCTAGGAGCAGAAAAGCTGTAAAGAGGAGTCACGCTCTAGATTTCACTGTTTAATTAAAAAAAAAAAAAAAAGAACCCAGTGTAGGTGTTTCCAAAAAATAACCTGATGCCACATGCTCCAGCTTTCTAGTATAGTTAAGTACCTTTTAATAGTAGCCTGTCACAAGCTTGGCTTTGTCTAGAATGAAGTCTTCTCGTTCAGCATTATCCACCAGAGCAGGAAAAGGAGACGGATGTTCCGCAGGTTTCTCCGCTCTGGCGCTGGTTTGGTTCTCGAGTCTGTCAGGGGTTCTCCAGACTGTGAAGACGGGACATCCCCACAGCTTGGCCTCTCCGCCGCTGACACAGCTCTAGGCTTTGGAACCACCTTGAGTGTCTGTCTCTGTCTCCGAGGAGCTGCTCTCAGAGTCTATTTCTGTATTCTCCTGCTGGTGTTTCTCTTGCACCTTCTGACGAATTCCTTGCAAACGGATTAACAGGGACTGATAGTCAAAGTGGCCTCGTTTCTCACCAAAAGGATCCTGGAAGGAAAGTGGGGATAAATCTATTAATAAAGACCATTATTCTTCTACATGTGAAACATCACATCAAACTAGGCTGAGTGTGTGAAATATTTACCGGGGCAAGAAACAGAAAGAAAAAAGCTGCACAGTAACTGGGCAAAGAACAGTCAACAACTTCAGGGTTAAATCCCAGCTTGTGACCAAGAGATCCTTGAGCTTTTCAGTGTCAAGGTAGAGGTTGAAGAGTAAAGATTTTTTTCTATGTAGAATCTCTTTTGGGAAGTCCTACAAACCCAAACTTCACAGATGAAGGGTCAGGCAGACACACATATTTCTACTAGTAGCTCGGAGAAGTAAGCTTTTTCAAAGATTTTATCTCAAGACCCACAGGAAGGTGGTAAATAAAACGTATTATAAATACAAGCCTCTATAACCAGAGGGAAAAGATTTCATCACATTTTACGTTAGTATTACAGATCTCTTCCAAATGAAGGGGACACTATGCTTACTGCAAACCAAGTCCCTCAGCTGAGATGCAGCTGGATGAAAGGACAGAAGTATTTGGACATTTAGCACTTGCTCCTTTCATCCCAATTCCAAGCTGAAGACGCATTGCCAGGGCTATATGAAACGGTGGGAGTTTACACTGTCCCATCTGACACTGATCCTTAGTACAAGCCAACACGTGGCTCCAGAATTAACAAGACAGCACATATGGCAAGTGCTCAGCTCACACTGACCCTGCAGTGGCTCCATTTTAAATACAAGGCAGTGAAGACAACAGTGGCATCTCTCTAGTATGTTGTGTTGATGTTTTCCTACACTGTCGTTTACAAATGAGCAGGAAACGATGTGTGGTAGTAACTACTTCTGGAGACCAAGCACAATGCAGTGCCAATCCACAAACTCACAGTGAAAGCAACTAAGCCTTGGCTCCAGGTAGAAGAAACAAGGAAGGGCTGTACCTGACAACCTACCAGCACCATCGCACTTCACTGTGCAGTCCAGCACCCTCTGCAGATACAAGTCAGGCACAGATCTGCCGTGGGGGAATTTCTCGTTTCAAACAAGAGCTCTCCTGATTCGGGAATGCTTTCAATTTATAAATTACACAACCAGTGACAGCACGGACAGAAAAAAAAAAGGGCTTAACTATAGATCATTAATTCAACTACTTCCATCTTTCTTTAACAGCAAAAATTTCTTGGCGAGTCAGACAAGAGGCAGCTGATTAGAAAGGAAGACTCGTCTGTTCATAAGCGAACAGCTTGACAAACTATTCTTTAAAGTGTAGTCTCCTACAGAAACAAGGCTCCCGTATTCAACATGCCTAGATGTTGAATTATCTTTGTTCTTCCATATTATCTCTGTTCCTTCATCCCTGTCTCCTCTAGAAACTCTTGGTTCGGTCGGCCACTTTCAACACAGAGAAGCCAGAGAGAGGAGTTCCTATCTGCCGCACGAGCAAAGGAATGTCAGAAGGAAAAAATCCTACTGGTATCCCAATAGGAAAATATACCTTTGTGAATGGTACATGACAGCACAGCTGTTTCTCACAAAGCTGTCCAGCCGCACAGCCCTCGCTGAGGCGCTGCGTAACCAACAGGAAGCTTTTCTGCCACCCACCTGCATTGTCTGTCCTTGGAGATAAAGTCTTTCTTTGCACACCCCCTCGTAGAAGTCATAGTATTCCATGAAGGATTTCTCCATTACTCCCCTGAAGGCAATGAGAGGACACATACAGTCAGCACAGGATGACGAGAATGGTGCTCTCATCCCAACTCCCAATTCCCCCCCTAAACTCCAGTTGAATGAATCACCTTCCTGCACAGGCTGTTCCAGACAACTGGGTACAGCCAGGCAGGACACGGCAAAATGAGCTACAGCGTCACTGCAGCTGAACAGATTCTGCATGTGCTGCCATCTCCCCCCCGCCCCAAGATTTTCTTTTTTTTTGCCACGAGACAAGATACATTTATTCTCCAATGCTAATCAGAGGACGCAGCCATTGTGCATATCAACGCAGCCTTTGTTAATGCACAGCTCCTGGGCACCACACAGATCCAAATACCCCAAACAACCATTCTTCGCTGGATCTGGGGGAGTTAAAGGCTTGCTCTTCCCTAGAACTCTCAGAATATCAGAAAGGGCAGTCAGAAAAGGCATTCCCGCTTCCCTCATTTTCTTATGTTCCCTCCTCAGCTCCTTTGCATACCGTAACGGCTCAGGACAGGGACACTTTCCTTCCAGCATGTCACACACTGCTACTCGGATGGTCTCATGCCGAATGCACTCGTTATAGTTCTTGCTGTCCCCAGGATGCCTCTCCTGGAAACAGAATTTGGGGCAGTGAGTCTATGCTACCACTAAAAGAAAACTCGAGAGGAGAGACAAATAACTGCAGAATCAGGGATGATCCATCCCAAACACTCACCTGCTCAAAGCCGGGCTCGTTGTGATAGGGGTTCTCAGTCATCAGAGACTGGATGGAGATAAGGACTGAAGAGATACTCTGTGCTGGGCTCCATGCAGGCCCGGTCCAAGTGCTGAGGCATCAAAACAGAAAAAAAAAAAAACACATTAATTAAAAATACAGGGCAAGCCCAGTGACTACCATCCCTCCAACTACCAAAAGATCAGAAACCTTGGGAACCCACAAAGAGACTTCTATGCCTTACAGAAATACAACAAGAAAAGAAACAGGTGGCACAGATATACAAAGCACTGGACACTGAAAAGGTTTTAAGGGCGCAGACTCACTTTCTCACTCAGCTGCCCGAGCCAAGCAAGAGCCTGGTGAACCTGACTCCACTGCCAGCGCACACAGGGCCTCACACACAGAAGAGCTGGGGAAAAGTAACACTTCCAAACTTCTTATAAGGCACATTAAAGCTCGGGCTGTCATCCTGCACAGCACCCTGGAGCAGCACAAGCTGCCACCACTGCCAGTCAAAACCAGCAGCTCCTAAGAATTGAAATCTGAATTTCGGGACTCAGACAAGACCATCCCTTGGGCAGTTTGCAAGGCAGACACTCAGCGCAAGGATTAATGTAAAAAATACTAACGGATGCTCTGCTGTAGGAACAAGGCACTGGTTTCATACACATCAGGGAGCAAAAACCTTTGCACAGAGTGGCATAATTGTGAAAAGCTGCTCTGCTGCCTTTCCTTACTACTCTAGTTCTAGATACAGATCTGCCTTCCTGCAAGCTGAACAAGCTGACCCATATGTGCTTTTCTACATCCTTCCATCCACAGCTCTGTATTTCCCATTTCTGCCAAGGCCAAGGCCCTTATTTACACTAATTATTCAGCTTTTGGGACAGGGCTACCCCGCACAGCCAGCCCCACAGCTGGCATGGAAATTTGGGGGCATTCAGCCCTCCGCGATGTGACGTGCCTACACATCTCAGTGCTCTGCAGGTGTCGGCATCCATCTCTCTGCATCAGGAAGACGGATAAGCTGGAGGAAAATGTTTCCCATCCAAACTGCATCCCTCCTGCCCAACCTTGGGCCAGATCCTGGACAGGGTATCGGCTCCTTGGAGCAGCTTTGGTACAAGTAACATGCACAGCACTGCTGGAAGCAGCCTGGCAAAGGCAGCCTTTTAATCCCAGACTCCTGGCTGACTGAATCCCTACAGCAATTCCAGCCATCACTGCCCTTTCCTCACCCAGCTGCCTCTTACTAGCTCTCTGCAACAGAAGGAAATACGTACAAGCACCTCTGGGGTAAAAAACCTTCCTTTTTTGGCACGTGAACTGTCACAGCTGGAGCTTGGAACATCACCCCACATCCAAGGTTCTTCTAACAGAGCCCTAAGAGCCATTGAATCAACCAGGACTTTCACAGAATCACAATAGTTGGAAATGACCTTCAAGATCATCGAGTCCAACAGTAAATGCTTAAAAAAGAAGCAGGTGAATAACAAGGATTTCCAGCAGTGGGGCCTGTTTCAACGGGCAACATGGGAGCGATGCCCTGTTAACCCAGCACTCAGCCCCACATACTGTGTGTAGGTGGAAGCCCGGAGTAGTCAAATGGCTCTCAAGGAAGTTCTTGGTGTCTTTTATTTTTATTTATTTATTTTTAAACCCACACAGAGAAAGGAAATTAAAACCACAGAAACCTATATTCAAACAACATTAAGGATCAGGCTGCGAAGCGCAAAAGCGAAAGAAATGCAGTGCTTGGGCCAGGTCTTTGCAGGGGGAAACAGGAGGAAAGCGACAGCATCCACTGAACTTCATGCTTCCCCTGCTCCATTCTCAGGTGCTTTTAAGGACAAGCCAGACTCTTATTTCCTTAGAGGACGTTTTGCTGCTTTAAGGCTCTGATTCTGCACACAGCTTCACAGAAGCATAAAGGTGCATCCAAGCAAGTGTCTGGGGCAAGATCAGGCCGCAAGGTACTGAGAAGGATGCGCGAGGCAGAAGACAGCCTGTAGCCACCTCCTGGTTTCCCCTGAAAACAGCCAAAGTCTCCTCTTACCCTAGAATACTCAGGCAGACTTTCCCATTGCGGTAGAAGTTGGGGTTAAACCTCACTGTGTTATTTCCCGTTGTCATCAGTTTGACCCTTGGTGGGTGGATGGGATAATCTGGAGGACAGCGAAACAGGAACAAGAAGAAACCCCCTTCATAAGGCGTGTCAAATGGGCCTGTGATCAATGCATGAATCTGGAAAACAAAAGCCCGTCTTGCGCACCACTTCAAAATTGTGCAGCACCGTCAAATCCTCCACAAAGGCAACCGAAGGCAAGAAATCTCCACCCAGGCAGCACTAGGGATCGTCTAGGCAGCATCTTCCACAAGCACGGGACATGTGCGGGCCACGCGTTGCCCTCCCTCCTTCCCACTTTAGCCCGAGCCGCTTCTTCCCCCCCGTGTCGGGCTCAATTGCAAAGCAGCTCCCAGGGCAAGGCTTGGCCAGAGCTCCCAGCCGCTGCCTCCCATCCGTCCATCTCTACCCAGTCCAAACCAGCCTGAATCACAGTTCAGCTAGTGAGCTCTGCTTCAGAAAAATAAAAAGAGAGAGAAAAAGAAAAGTAAGGGTTCAGATTTAAAAAAAAAAAAATCTAATTTTAGAAAAAAAAAAGAAAATATCAGAATTTCTGCCAGTGCTAGAACATTCCTTGGTTTTATGATCTTGTGCTGATTTAGCTTTATTGAAAGCAATCACTCAATATCCTCTGCCAGGATCCGAAATTAAGAACCTATTCTTTCCACACTAATTACCCTCAAAGATCTCAAGTGCGTACCAGGAAATCTGCTCCCATTGGGCTCTTAAGGAAGCCTTCTCCTTTCGCATCCTCCTGACGGGATCCAAGCAGTCTCCTTTAATGTCCTCTTATCTACCTCGGATTTTAGTTCCGAGGCCCAAGGCTGGTGTTTTACAAACCCACGTTTTCCTTGAAGGGTATTTTTGCACTTTCAGCTCCCAGCGTGCAGGGAAGCCAGAGCTAAAGGCTCCGTGCGGGAGCTGCCTGTGCAGAGACAATCCCTTTGCGCTGCCCCCAAAAACCTGGAGGCCCTGAGCCAGGCAGGCGCTTATCCTGGTGGAGTCTGGAGGATGCCAAGTTTGTCAGGCAGGTTGAAGTATGCAGCAGAGGAGAAGCCAAAGCAACCCCGCGAGACACACTTCACTTCCTCCGAAACCAGGGCGGCCAGAGGAGGTGACACTAGGAGAGAGGGCAGCACCAAGGAACACGTTGGATCAAGAGCATTTGAGCAGCCTCTGTTTGCGTTGGCTCTCTCAAACATAAATGGAAGGTCCCAGGTCTGGAAAACCCCCAGGCAGGCGGCCAGGAGAGGAAGGAGCGGGGCAGGAGCGGTCACGGCCGTTCAGGTTCCCGGGGAGCAGCTCTGCTCGAGGCCACGTGCCGGGAGTGGCTGCACGGACCTGCGTATGACCCTGGAGCCAGGGAGAAGCAGCAGCTCCACGGCAGGACAGGGCGCTGGCCTGGTGACACGGCCCAGCGCCGGCTCATTGGAGTGAAACATCTCCGGCTTCCCGAGATATTCCAACCCTGCTGACGGCTGCCACGGCCACCAGCTCTCCAGACATGGCTCTTCCTCAAGCCGCTCTGTTCTTCATGTTGCTATGATCATTTTTTCAAGCATCAGGTGGATAAATCCAGATGGAGCAGCGCTCCATTAGCTCACAGGGTCATTGAGGAAGTGCTGGGTTTATCTGTGGAAGCTGCTCAGATCCCTGTGATCTCTCTCCACCGAGCCAATTTCCTTGAGAGTCTCCTCCCATTTTAAATACAGCCCATCTCAATGTAACCTAGAGCCAGATTGGGGTTTTTTTTTGAAGATTCACCCTGACTCCACTCAAAACAAGGGAATACTCCACTTGGGCAAACCCATAAAGCAACTACCGACAGCAAAGCACCGAGAAACAGAAAGTTGAATCTGCTCCAAATCTTCCCTTACCTTGGTCATGTCATGGGGATCAGGCACAACAAACATTCCCGGGGGTGGCTCCTTATAAATAGACATGATATCCCTGAACAAAGGAAACAGGAATTAGTCAAGATCTCCCCTGGCGTTCATCAGCCCTCGAGGCACAGAACACAGCCCATTCTGGACACCAAATCTGTGCACATGCACAAAGAGACAGATTTTTAAGATGGAAGCTCTCAATGAAAGAGTTGGATGTTTTTCTTTCTCCTTTGTCTCACTGTTTTCTCACTGAACTCTTCCAGCTTATCCTAAACAATAGCCGAGGCAGTGGAAGAGCTCAAACATTCAGTGAATCGGTGAGTCAGGGAATCAGACCAAGTGAAACTCGATAACCTACGGTCTTGCGTTTTATGGTAGATCAGCTTCAGCATCTAAGGCTTCAACCACAACTCCTAAGGTGAGCACTTAAAAGTTCCCTTAGGTGAATTCTCTGGTGCCTAATGGACAATTTTCCAATCCCATGGAAAGCAGCTGTTTTCCCTCTCCATTCTCAGGGTATTTAAAGAATCTCTTTCTTGTGCATGGATGTTTGTTTTCACCCAACTGCCTTAACTTTGAGAACTTCATCACTTGGTTGAATTTGGTTTTGATCAGACCCTGGGTTCTAGAGCTAGTAGGACACATAACCAGACACATCCAGCCTTGTTTCCCTACGAATTCAGTCTTAATGAAAGGAAAAATAACGAACAACCTGCAACTCGGTGCAGCTTGCGGAGGTACTGAGTGGTCCTCATCACCAAAACCCCCTTTCCTCTAATGGGACCCGCACTGAGCTCCAGGACTAGCTCCCACAAAGTCCTTCCCCCTGGAAGGAGGTGAAGCGCAGAGAGGTTTTTCGCACGGGGGGAACCTCGCTTTCCTGCGGAGCGTTATCAAGCCAGCGCTCCTGGCCGTTTGCATGGGAAACTACCCAGATACCCGGTGCCGCCTTCGGAAGACACTGCACGAGGTCTAGGGCCGGCAGCAGGATGAGCACCAGGCGGCAGCGAGGCCTGAGGAGGAAGAACCCACTGAAATGTGGCCGCATCTCTCAGTGCTGACGGCCACCGGCTGTAACGGGGGTCCGACCCCGTGGGTGTTGTCACAGGGCAAGAAGGCGAGGAGGAGCAGGGCGCTACGGGCAGGTCGGGGCTTCACAACCCCCAGCTCCACCCTACAAACCGACCCTCAAGGGGGGAGCCGCTCTGCTCGGGGGCTGCAAGGAGGAGCCAGCGCCACCCCCAGCAGCACCGTGTGAGGAGGGAGAGACCCCACACGGCGGGGACGAGGGAGGGACACGCGTTAGAGCCTCGTGCCGGCCCCAGCGCCAGGACGAGGGGGAGCCCGCGGTGGGGACGGGGCCTGGGGCTGGCGCAGCCGGTGCCGTTCGCGGTCGGGGCCCTCCCGGCGCCCTCACCGTTTGATCCGCAGCAGGCAGGCGGCGCTGGGCCGCTCGCTGTCCCAGTCGCCGCTCA
>JAUBNY010000201.1:642671-657373 GCA_032275445.1 Crypturellus soui
TCAGGATTCTGAGAGTGATACTTTCAGAATGACTGCAGAATCCTTAAGTATTCTACCTTATCTAATTTACTTACTTAATTTGAGTTAACTGCAAGATTAATTCCTAAGGATATAGGAGCTATCCACAGCCAATGCAAGTCTCTCAGTCCCAGGAAACCTGTCAGACTGGGAGAGCTCTCATCTGTCGGGCTGCACTTTTCAGCTTTAATTGTTGCTTTTCTTCAAAATCTCCATCTGTCTGACCTGACTTCTGTTGTTTTTGGAGGTCACATGTTATCTCTTATGTTGTAATAAAAATAGAGAACTTAAGTGAATGATGATACAAAGATATCTGAAGTTACAGACTATGAAATGATAAAACAAACTAAAAGTGAAGGTTTATTTGTCAGTAATAAATGCAATGAGGCAGCTAATATATGTGGACAGTGCTCGAGGCTGTCATAGTTTCTTGTTTGCTGATTTCCCACCATTTATCAAATAACCCTGTTCCTTCACAGCATCAAAAACGTGACTTAATGAAAGAACTTGAGGATAAGAAGCATTTGTTTGAGATTTTGCAGGCAAAAAATAATGAAACTGATAAGGAAAATCAGGTGAGAATTTCACAATGCCACCCTTGTCCTTCTCCTGAATATGATCAACCTCTCTTATGATTTTAAGAGAGGAGCTGTGTTAATGCAAATTATGACTTCTGTCTGAAATGCTACCCAGAGCTTCTAGAAATTCATTCCGTTCTCCTATCTTTGCAGGAACTAAGGAAAGAGAATGATGACCTCTTGAGACGCCTCTCTCAGAATGCAGTGGGAGGCCTCGTGTTTGGAAATCCCTACTATGGTGAGGTTGCTTGGCATTCTGTTTGAAAAAGCAAGTCCAACTCAAATCAAATCCCATACTTATCTGTAAGAAAGTGGGAGACCTGGATTAGAATAAGAAATAGCTGAAGAATTAATGGGTTAGAACTTTTGGAAATGGAATTTGGAAATTGTCAGAGGAACCACAAGTACTTGGCAGGAAGAGTCTCAGCCAGTTATTTTCTGTTTCAGCTGGAATGCTTGTACAAAAGAAATTCTTAGCAGCACCTTTACATACGTGCAAATGACTTGGCAGCTGCAAAATGCTGCCAGGTGTTAAAAGTTGACTTAAGTGATCAGCTGCTGGTCATTTTCTGCCAAGATGGACAACTATTAGCTAGTTTATTCAGCTGTGAGACAGCTAGTTCTGTGGCTTATGTCCAGTTTCCATAGTTAAATATAGAGGTCTAGATCCAGAGCCACATCCTCATGTTTCAAGAACTACTAGTTATTCAGCACATTACATTGTTAATTATTTTGTTGTGGTTAAATTATCTTCTTTCTTTCTTTTTTTCTAGCTTCAGGAGCAAACCAGGATGCAAGAGCTGAGGACTTAGTAAGTAATGTACTTCTGGACAGGAATTAGTGGTTTGAAATGAGAAGCTCCCAAGTTCAGCCCTGTAGCCAAATGGTCACATATTATACTAGTTCTGGTAGGACAGGGGACAGCAAAGTGGAGCTAAAATAGACCTAAATAGACCTAAAAATAGTGATAGTAGTAGGCAAAGTAGACCTAAACTGTAGAATTAGTAACAGAAGTTGCTGCTAAGGAAGAGAAAGGAAACTCTTGACCTTAATCTTCCAAGTACCAAGTTTTGGCAGCATCTAATGTCAGACTGTGCAGCAGGCAGCTACTAGATACCTTATTTCATATTGGAAACGTGAACATGTGCTGTGTCGGATGGAAAGTTAGAACACCTCTCGGAAGCTCTTGACTTGAAAGTGATAGTCAGAAGCCTGGAGACATTTGAAACCTGAGGTTTTTAGAAATCAAAGACTTGAGCAGAACTGATGATTTCTGGCTATTAAAACTTTATTTTTCTTCCTCCTTTAAACCCTTAACAATGTTTTAACAGTCCTTATTTGCATTTGCTTTGCATTTCAGGTTTCTATAAGGAAATGCCCCATGTGCGACGAGGTATTTCCTGAAGATATCAGTACAAGTGATTTTGAGGCACACGTACACAGCCACCTTCTGGAGTGCCCGCTCTGCAATGAGACCTTTGAGAAGACCAATCTGCAGGTGTTTGATGATCATATTTATTGTCACAATCTGGAATAATTCTGCATTCTCATCTGCTGTGTAGAATAGATGGCAGAGGCCATAGAATAGACCTGAATCATTCTATGGGCTTGATTCATGCTAACACAATCACCCTGACAAGACTGAGTATGCCACTAGTACCCCAATTCTGAGGTTTCTATTTCATGCAGCAAATAATCCTACATTTAAATAGGCTCAGTTGAATCAGCATCATCAGCTTAAGTCTTCTGTCTTGGATCAAGTATGCGTACTTGCTAATCGGTCACAATTCCTATAATTTAGTTGAATATGATACCAGTACTTCAGATCAGTCCCTGTAACTGTTCATCCAGGTTGGGCCAAGCAAAGAGATGTACAGCAGCCTCTATACCTGGCTGATACATCTCTATTACAATGGCTTTATTCTTTAATATAGCACTGTGATTGCTAGCCAAAGACGAAGAAACATTTATATAAACCTTCACGATCAGACTTTCAGTCTGCCTACCTTCTGGAATGCAGAATTAATTGCTAATAAATACAAATAACTAAATAAAAATGTATTTTCCTCTCTCTTTTCACTTTCACAAGAAGTGAAAGTTGTATATTTATAACAAGACTCCGTATCTGTTTGCGTATCTAAAGGTCTAGGGCCCAGCCTCCAGCAAAGAGACAGCATAGCTTGTTGTAGAGCAAGGCACATAAACTGTTGTCCCCTTTCTCCATCTGATCAGATTTACAGTGATAGTAATACAGTAAATCTGTGCTTATGGCATCACTCTAACGCTTGTCACTATCCATCTCATAATGAGGAAACACGGTGAAGTATGTGCAGTTAGGAAGAGCCGGATGTTGTGGAGCCCAAGGAAAAGCAGGAGCTGAGTTGTCCTGATAGAGGGTATGACAGAGCCTGACAGAGGCCTCTTGATCAGAAATTGGGCATCCTCCTTTAAAGGATGTGATGATTCTGGATTAATTCCCTTTTATGCTTCTAAGCCTTCTTGATTTAACAAGAAGAGTCTTTTCTCAAACCAAAATATTTTGATTCAAAACCATTAAGTGCCTTGGGATATTGTAATGCTTTGTTCACAGATCATTCGGTTGCTATTTTATTTCTGTTTTGGGGCTTTCAATTTATGATGAATTCATGATGAACATGAAAGGGTAAAGTTTTACTCCCTACCTGTATTAAACTGTGTGCTTACTGCTGAGTAGCTGAAGCAATAAAAAATCCTAGAAGTTATATACACCTTTGTAATAACAGAGACTTCAAAATGTTTACTGTTTTCATTTATTCACATAAGCTTTTTTATCAATCTAGGTTTAAATAGAGCATTTCTGTACTCTATGGGTAAGCATTATTTTAAGAAAAAACTGTAATGGAAAACAAGAGCAACAAAAATAAAGCTACACTGAGAAGGTCCTTCAAGGAGATGTCTGTGCCTATTCATTTTTAAAGAAATGACCCCATCAACTTCTCCAGCTATATGGGAGCTGTTTGCAAGCTTTCAAATATTTTCTGAAGCTTCTGTCCAACAATATACTTCACATCTCTGTTTAACATGTAGCAAGGTTTCTCTGTAGTTAGTGGGACTACTCTTGTTTAGCAGAAAGAACATATTTAGGTGGCTGATCCTCCCTGGCTCCTTACACACAGCATGGAAATATATCAAGAAGGTCAAAGGACAGTAAGGGGAAACAAGAACAAGCCAGGAAAGTAAGACGAGCTGTATGAGCTATATCTGCCCATAGTAGTTCCAAGCAGTGCTGATTCCAAAGCCTACAGCGGATTAAAACAATTGAATTTTATAGGAACATACTGGTTTGTTTATTTTACCTCACATCAGGAGAAATGCATGAAAAAATACCCTGGACACTAAAACATTTATTTTTATATATATATATATATATATATGACACTAAAACATTTATTTATATATATATATATATTATATATATGAATACTTGGTATTAAACCATCATAATGTTGTGACATTACTGATTGCCATGGTGTAACTCAATATTCTTGAAATATTTTTATTGCAATTTTCACAACTGAAGATTCCCGTATCAGAATTATTAGACTTGTTTCCTTTCTACTCTCACTAACAGCGGTCTCAAGAGCTCCTATCATAAACCCAGTCACTTGTGGTTAGTTATGTCACAATCCCATCTATGTCCTGGGCTATTCATGCCTGCCATCACGGCCCCTCACTTGCCTTGCTGTCCCTTTGACACTGGTACCTACCATTTTTCCGCTTGCCTGCTCCTATCATTCCTGCAGATTTCTTGGAGGCCTAATTTGAAGCACAGGCCGTGTGACATAGGCAGCTAGCGGGTGACCGGCAGGGGGGAGTAGACTGCAATAAATCTCACGCCAATGCTGACTTTTTAAAGTATTTTAGGGTATATCCTTTGTGTTCTGCAATAATGACACGGATTCAGGCTCCCAGCCATATACTTTGGCCTGATGCAGGTCATATCATCCCTATCCTGGGCAGCCAGGGAGCAATTTATCCTTAAGAACAAATTACCTCATATATTTGCTGACCAAGTTTTCATTTTTGCCTGTAATTTACAGCATTATTTATGTTACTGCTGCATTTAGCCCTTAGAATCACGAGAGGTTTCAATGCTCGCTCAATTTTATGGTTTAATACTGAAGTAGCTCCAATGGCCAATAATTAGATACAGCTACACTTTGGATAAGATCCAATATTCCATTGGTATGTATTGGGTGAGAAACACAAAAGAAAAATTTCAAAGGTCAGTAGTGGCTTGGCATAGTTTCCCCATCCGGCTTCCTTTCCTAGCTTTTCCTTTGCTTTTTGGTAAACTATTTGCCTTCCTCAGCCAAGAAGTTGGTTTCTCCCATGGGCTTTCCCTGTGCTGTTCACACACAGAACAGCCTGAATAGACCTGCCCATGGGGTACCATTTTCCTATTTACAGGTATATCTCTTTATGTGCAAAATGCAAAACGGATGATAATATCTCTCCCCTGCAAAGGCATGCTGCAAATTCTAACTAGAGTGCAGAGGGAATCGCATACTGCCCGATCTCAATTATTTCCACAGGGAAAAGCTAATTTCAGCATAGAAGAAAGAGTTACAGATCACAGAGTGTCAAACTCAGCCCTGAAATCAGAGTAGTTCACAGGCTGCTGAAATAATAGGTGGCTCTGCTTCCTTTGGGAAGTCTTTCCCAATCTTATGGCCAGTTACCTTATTCATATTCACAGCCTCTTTCCTCCACCCTTTCTCCTCCTAGTTCCTCTTCATCTATCCCTGTCTTTCCTCCTGATCCTACAGGATGCTTTGGACCTTAGGGAGTGTCTATCTGCATGGAAATTGCAGGGTGGAGGGTTCAGGGAGGCAGAGGCCCAGAGCACCATCCATCTGGCAGCGCTGCCTCTCCCGTCCTTCACCCCCGCAGAAGCGGGTCTGGGAGCGCTGCTGCTGCTGCTGCTTCTCTTCACCTCTAATGAGGCTCCTGCGGAGAGCAGAGGAAGCAGAAAGGAAATAAAAAGATGCTTGACAAAAGCATGTAAATAGATGAGACGCAGGTGAACAAAAGAGAAAAAGGAAAAAGCAGTATACAAGCTAGCTTGGTTTTAAGACGCAGCAGAAGAGATGAATAATTCTTTATAGTGGCATAATATACATCCCGGTGTTTAACATGGTTTGAGCGTCAAAGTCTCTACTTCAAGGGTCAGAGCTGCCCTTATGCTCCTGTATTTGGCATGCCAGTGATGAGAAGAGAACAGGGAAGGGAATTATTTTGGAAAAACTGTTCTAAAATGATGCATAAACTGCCACCAGAGCTTAGTTGCTGAGAAACTCAAAAATCTGGGGAGAGATGCTCATATGCCCCTGGGAGGTTGAAAAAAAATATGATAATGTGCTTATGCAGAGCTCTTTTTAATTTTTTATATTACTTTTCAAGGACAAACCCCTGCTGTATATCTTTGCTCTGCTGCAGAGAGCTAAACTAACCCACTTCTGCTTGCCCACAAGTCAACGAGCCCCTTTATCTCTAGCACACCAGCGCAAACAGTACCCAGGGCAGTGCAAAGTGGGTACATAAAGCCATGAAATCCGAATGCTGCCGTTTGTCACCCTCTTTGTACTGAATTAAATCCCTATTTGAAATGCACTTAAAGAATCAAACCTTTACAGTTTAGTCGGTGAAAGGATTGGGCCCCAGAATTACATCAGTTGTTTTCTCTAAACAGCTATTAGCCTCCTCCATTATACTAACAGAACTGGTTTCCATCCTCTGGCTCATTTATTCCAAACCAGCATTATTGAAGTGAATGGGGTCTAGGCCCTGGATATTAGAAGAGCTGTTGGTCTACTCATAAATAACAAGTTGTCAAGGATTTTAATGGAAACCCTTAGAGTGCTGTAAATCTGCACAGTTCTGCTTGCATCCCCTCCCTCATTTCCATCACAATATCACTCCAGCGGGACTGCAGCTTGCAGCATGTGCCAGGCAGCCTAGATTGGTAGGACATGGGGGAAGGAGGGGGGAAAAAAAAAGCCGGAGAAGGGGTGGGGGATTCGGAACAGTTGGTACTGCGGAAGCATCTGTTGGGTGGCCGGGTACGGAGTCACCTGGCCTATTCAGCATGGAGAGGGGGAAGGGTTATTCATCCAAAGGGAGCACGGGAATAACAGAGTCACAGATGCTTATGCAATAAAGACAGATGTGTTGCAGTTTACATTGCACTCCATTGGTCTGTGAAGCAGTAAATCTTGGCAAATATGGGGTTTTCTTACTTTTTGGTCACAATTTAAGTTGTGTAGCTACCATAGTGTTAAAGCATAGACTATCCCTTCCTGTTAGACAAAGAGGACTTTCCTCTTCAAGACGATCTGTTTCGATTTCCTTTGTCAGTCTAAAATACCACCATGGAAAATGTAACCCCACATCCTGACCCAGCTGGTGATGGCTCTGCAGTTTACCAGATTCTCACCAGAAATCAGGTGACTGCAAAGCATGGTCCCTTGACCTGCACTTGGGGTCCACGTGGTCAGCCCTGAAATATCTGCAGTTCAGCTGCCTGTGCAGATCCTCACCCCTTGCTCTATACAACATCAAGGTCTTCTAAGGAGGAACTCCAGCCGACTGTATGATATTACGGGATACACTATGATCCGCTCGGATGGAGCCGGTGCATCCGTGCATGTGCCCACCTGCTCGCACCGCGGAGAGCGGGCTGCACCGCGCTCTGCGGGGTCGGCTGCGCTCCCTGTCCTCACTGCCATTCGTATGCGAGGTCAGTTTAGGTTTGCGTCCTGGTTTACCATGTAATACCAATTAAAAAACAAACAAATGACATTCATGACAAGGCTTCTGCTAGCTTCAGAGAGCCTGGGGATTACAGTCTCACCTAATTACTAGTCTGGCACTGAGAGACAAAAATATGGTGAAACCATCAGCAGCACAGATCCTAAATTAAAAAATAATTATTTAAAAATAGATCCTTCCACAATACCACCTCACAGTTCCTGACCAACACTGAAAAGGCAGCCCTTTAAACTCCATTCAACATAAATATTATCTTTGTATCACACAGAGGGAAGCTGAGTTATATACACATGGAGGAATTTAGCCAAATTGTCTCAAAATTTGTGGTGTAATTCCGCCCCCCTCTCACCAGATTTAAAATTCATTTTGAGAAAAGCTAAATAGCACAAGAAGTGAGACAGGATGGAGAAAAAAATGGATGGCTGCCAAGAAGGATTGATGCCCTTCAGTCTCACGGGAGTTTTTAACCCTTCCCAGTGGTTTTCCCAGCCTGAAAAACCTGGTGGGGTTCATCAGCCTGTGCTTCTCCTCTACTGATCCATGCGAGATTTGCCAGTGGGAGCAGCTGCTTCTAGAGCGAGTTGATAACACAGGCCCTGAGGCACTTACATCTACGTCTCACACTCTGGCTGTCTCCCTTCCCGGCAACAAAATGAGCCTGGGATATTGTGTGCGCTTTTATAATGTGTATTCCTGCGGGGCCCTGGTCACGATTAAGGCATCTAAATGCAAGTGGAAACAAGCAGTAACAACTGAAAAAGACAAAAGGGTGACCAGTCTCAACATTGGTTGAAGTAAAATTAATTCTATTCAAAACAAAGCTGCAGTTTCACAAGCAGTACAGTGTAGTTGTTTTGATTCCTCTCATAATAGTTAATTTTTTAAGAGCAACTGCCGCACATGTTAAGTAGCACTGCTGAGAGCCATATGGATTTTTAATCCCTAGGAGTTATTACATGGTTGTAGCAGTATATATGACAACCCATGATCATCTTAATTGAGTCATTAGAGTTGACAATCTTTTCTTAAGGAGGGCTATTGTTGGAATAAATCTCACAAGCAATATAGGAAAGGTGTGGAAGAAGAGTTTTGCTAAATGAATCAGAGAACACCTATTTTTTTTGGCAGCTCAATATTTTTAACACATTTGCAAAAATGCCTTCTAGATATTGCAAGAAAAAACATGCATTCTCTCCTTTTGGAACCATACCTAGAAACTATGTGTTAAGATGTTATTTTTGCTTTCTATTGGTGATTTAAAAAATCAGTCAAAATGGAGCTACATCAGCTTTCTGCAAACTACCTACTAGAATGTCCTTCTGCTCTCAAAGGAAGAATTCTCAACAAGAATACTCTGAGTTACAATCCTAATATATGTTTTGGAAGAATGATTAATTTTGAAAGAGATATTAAATCCTATGTCTTGGTGAACTTCTCCAGAACAAACTCTAACCATGAGAATGGAATAAAACATATGGCCCAACACGAGACAGAATAAAAACGAAATGAATCTCTAGTAGATCCTGAATGAAAATTTCCCTATTCCCAGTAAAGGCCCCAATAGCTGTACTTAGAAACAGAAGAAGAGAAATTCACTGAATAAGCTGCTTTAATGTAGAAGCTATAAAACATTTGGCTGCATCTTACTGGGTATGCCACAGATTGCTCAAATAAATGTAATGGGCTTACTAGATCTTTAATTCTATAGAAAAGAACTGCAAAACTCTTAACCTCGTGACATATATCAGGATGGTAAAATCCAAAATTAATTCTAATAAATCTGCTGCTGGCTGCCATGGGAATGGAGCAAGTTACTTTACAGGACTCGGGATCACAAAAAGAAAAGAGAATCCCAGCTTTTGTGTCTGTGCCAAACAATCAGCTTAGAACAACCTGCTCCGTTTCCAGCCATCTCCGTCTGTTTCCATGGCAGCAGGAACTGAGTTAATGCAACTGTTGCAGATTGTAGATGAAGATGTTGGTCCCCATTGTTTCCGCAGCACTGGCAGACTTCAGGGTCTCATTTCCATTTCCCAGAGCTGGCAATTTTGATTCATTATTGATTTGGGCTAGTTCTTATGTCATTTTAAAACATGCGACGAGGCTGCTCTGGGAACTGCACACTATTTACCAAACGCTAGGACAACACTGGCAGAGCCAGGACAGGCCTGTCTCTACACTTCTGGAAAATGGCTTTAAAAATGACTCCTGAAAATCCATCTACAAAACAGAGGGCCTGGAGTCTCCACACAAGGGCTGTGGCCTCACAAGTACAGTCTTTACGGCACCCACTGACAATCTGGGTGACATTTTAGCTCTGCCAAGTGCTTTGAGAGCATTGTGTCTGGTGATGCTGTGCATGGCCTTCACAACCACCACTCCCTCCAGAACTGGCAATGCCACAAGAGGCCAAGACTGAAGCCTGGTGCATTGCCAGCCCCCGACACAAAGCCTCAATGCAGAAAAGGAGCAGTACCCTGAAACAGTGACAGACTCACGACCGAAGCACCACGAACGCAGCAAGAGGGCAGATACGAGCCCTGCGAGAATCCACCTCGCCCTCAGGCAGCGCCGCCTCAGGCAACACCTCAACAACCAAACCCCACTGCGCAGGCGCGGCGCACCTCATGAATATTCAAATTTATCCGTGCTTACCCGCTCTAATTGGCTGCGGCCGTCCAAATGAAGCCCCGCCCCCGGCGGGGCGGTCAGCAGCCCTTGGCCTTTTACTGGGGGAGAAAGCGCCCCAGAGGGTCTGTCATGCGCATGCGCAGCTGCGACGCCCCGCGCGTCCTCTCGTCGCCGTAACAACGCCTCGCGGTTATGATCCAATCAGAGCCTCGTTGGCTCTTTTGGCCCAATGGGGCGGTGATATGCTAATAAGGGGGCGGGATATAGCGGGACGTGGCGGGTCATCTTGGCCAATCAGAGGCCGTCGGGGGCGGGGCGAGGGCGGGGCGAGAGGGTGGTCTCTCAGGCCAGGGGGTCCCGCCGTCTTCCCGCACCGCGGAGCGGAGCGGCCTGTTCGGCCCGTGGGGCCCTCGGCGCTTCCAGCGGGTAAGTCACGGCGGTTCCTGCTGCCCCTGACTGCTGCGTGGCGAGTGCGAGGATTTTAAAAAAAGTTTTAAAAAGTTAATTTTCCAGGTGAGCAACCAGCCATAATCTGGTCTGCTCTGCGTGAGGATTAACCTCTAATTAGAGTGTCTAAGTCTGCATCTATATATATGGCAGAGAAAAAGCCCTTTCCTGGGTGTACTGGTTACATTATACCTTTTTTTTCCTTAAAATCCTGGCTTCAAAATAAAACATGAACTGTTTTGGGCTGTTTCTGTCTTTATAGTTTTTCTTTCTCTCCTTCTTTTCAGATGACTTGGGATGAATCTGACCAACCCGAATATAAATCTGCTGCTGCTCAAATGGAGAAGAACTGTCACACAGATGATTCCTAAAGGCACAGTCAGTTTACATTTGCATTCAGGTCACAGCTTTATTTTAAAATGCAGATTGTTAGAAAACAAAAGCTTCAGTGTTTATGCATCTTGCTTTGCACAAAGCTTGGCAGACGGCCTCACCATTAAAGCAGTTACTTCAGACATACACTTCCATACAAGTCATTTGCCAAAATATGTCTTTATTGCTCCAGAATGGCCCCTGTTGTTCTAACACTTGCTCTTTGTGAGCACGCAGTATCCCTAACACTTGTTTGAGTTTTTGTTTGTTTGTTTAAAGAACTGGCTTGTGATCATTGTGAATGTTTCTTTCATAATGATTGAAGTTAGGGAAGAAGTCAAAATTTAATGTCTGTGAGCGCTTGCCAGCACTTTTTGGACTTTTGCCTTGAATAAAGAGCTCAGGGAGACTTGTAAATGGCCCTGTTCCCAATTCAAATAAAGCATCATTCAGCCTTGTGTTCCAGGCATCTTTGTTTTCCATCATTCATCAGAAATATGAATGGAACTGTTTGTTTATTCCAGCAGTTGTTGCTAGCTAATATGAAGTTTCTGAAATTTTAAGAAATTGTCGATTTGTTCAGTAGTTGCTTATGACTAATTGCCCAGATCATCATCTAAAGCAGCTAATTTGTACATAATACATCTACAGTGAGCACAGGAGTGGTAGCAATCTGCCTTGGCTGATTGATGGCTTGAATACTGATTCTGCATTTCCCTCCAAATTCTAACAGAAAGTTTTATAAATTAGCCACTTTCCTGACATGAGTAGGAACACGAACAAGATGATAAAGCTCTTTCTCAAAAGAATTCAACTTCTTCCTCAGAACCTTCCCACAAAGTAAGCCCCGATTTAAAAAGAAAAATAAATCATTGTCCTACTAGAAATCCTTATTTCCTGAATGATAGGCTAAGTTTTGTGTACTGTGCCACAGAAAAACAGACGTGTCTCTCTGTAAGTTACTGATGGAAATGAAATCAGGAATACTAAACAATTATTGGTTGAAATGTTGGGAGTGTAAGTGTGGAGCACTGAATGTAGTCCTGATTTTCTTTACTTTTAGTGTTCTCACAATCCTGTTTGCTCTTGGTGGCACTTTTAGAACATTTCTGTAATGGATTGAAAAAAATAGGTCCGAAAATCTACATTAGGAAACTACTTTAATGCAATTATTTCATGACTTATAAAGTGTGCCTCTGTTCCATGTTACTCCTTCTCATAGTTATGGTGATTTGCAGGCCAATCAAGGACCTTTCAAGGTCCTTGCAAGGATCAAGGAAACTTAAGACATGTCTGTAAACTGGACTCTGGCTGTCAGGGGAGAGGCATCTTCATCACCGTATCTGTGAAGGACAAAAAAGTGTGACAGGATGTGATCTGCCAACTCTACACCTCAAGGGTAATTCTTCTATTCCCTGTTTCAAGATTACTCTTCTGTCACTGACCTAGTGTTTTAATATCCAGTCTAGCCTTGCTTTGATGTGGTCAGTCAGCCATAAATAGGATTCGCTGGTCATTTTCCTTAGATCCGTCATTGTCAAAAGAATTCATCACTGTCAAAAGAAAAATGTCTGCTTTACATACTGTTGTGTAAACTCTTGCTCGTCAAAGACTTTTAATGTTTTGAGGTGGATTCACCTTGACACAAATTCTTGCCATTCAGGAGAAATGAATTGGACAAGGAAAACTTCATCTCTGATCAGTAAATGAGCACTTAACCGGACTCATGAAAAATGACCATCTTTTAAACCCTATCATCCTCTTCCTTGCAAGTCTTGCAACAAACTGGTTTGGGTTGGCATTTTAAGTTAAAATTGAAGTGCTTGCTGAGTTGTATAGGACGAGTTAAGGCTTAACTTCAATGGAGAGACTAAATACATTTGGTTTAGTGCAGACCCAACCTGTGCTTTGCTCAGAGAGTTGGTGGCATCTATCCCAGTAATTCCCATTTATAGTAGCTCTTCCAGCTCCAAGTTAGCTGGGCTAGACTAGTTCTGGAATCATATCAGACACAGGAAAGAGTTCAGTAGGGAGATCAACTAAGCTTCTCACCTTTGCTCTGAGAGTTAATGAGTTACTAGCATTCTTCATGTATTTCAAGCAAGCTTGTAAGCAAATTGGCTTCATATCCTCTTTTGCAGCATTTTATTATTTGTAGGTTTAAGTTTGATTGGAGGATTTATGTGCTGGTGACATCTTGTGATTTGTTTGTAATGAGGGCATTGCATGTTTTGCTACTTCAGTATACTCTGACCCTTTGTATAAGAACTTAATGAGGAAACAAGCCTATTAAGAGAAGTTAATGACAGTACAATACACAGCAACCAGAGATACAGGGAAACCATAATGATTTAACTGTCCAAAGTGGCTTTTTCCTGAGACTCTCTAAGCACTTCATAAAAATTAGTAATTTAGCTTTGCAGCTTCTGGTTATTGTGAATAAAATCATATATTAAATATTTGACTAGGCTCTGTAGTAGAAGCTCACATGTGTTACATAGTTCAGATCAGTGCTGCATAGAAGTTTTAAGATACTTAATACTTCTGTAAACCTATGCTTAATTGATTTTCCATATTATTCTGGTGCTATTTTTCATTAAGAATTACTGTGGAGAGAGAAAAAAAGCGTTATAAAACAGCTATATCTTTGAAGGAACAAAATGCCTGAATGCTAAGATCCTTTGTTTTTCTTCTGTATGAGAAGAATTCATGGCTCAGCTGATGGCTAGAAAAGGTTCTACTGTGTAATTCTGGATCATTCCAACACAGCATTAGCTGCACTAATAAGTGGCTGTAGAATGGAGCCTAACTGAAAAAAAGAGGGCTCTCTTCCATTGAAACTGCTGATTTCTCAAAAGTGGTGGAGTCGGAATGATGATGAGATTGCAGTGAAGTGAAATTGAAGTTGTTGAGCCTCATTTGTTGGATTCTTTAGAATAATGGGATCAGTATAGGGCTGATCGTATTTAGTGCCATTAAATCTTCCGTGCTTAATTAAGATGTTTTGTACTTCTTGCAGTGTGACCAGGATCATGTAGTGAAGGAGGAAGGAGGCTAATACCTTTCCAACCCCGCGTCTTGTTCATTTGCTTACGTGGTAATGTATGCATGCGTCTGATAAATTGTTCCATTAGCAAGCACAGTGTTAGTTCTGCTAGAGATAAAGATTCTTGTAGTAAGAGGTGAAAAAGAGAGAACAATTCTAAACTTATCTTAGTGAGCGTAGTCATTTTTTGCTTCCTAAAACCCTTCCTTCGCTAGGAAATGGGATCGCTCCAATATCATAATTTTTCGAGCAATACAAGCTTCTAAGGATTAATATAGTGACAGAGGAATACAGGTTTAGCTTCTTCAATAGTGGGATAGAAATACCTACTTTAGTTTAGTTGCATTTGTGTTGGTTATCAAAGATTTCCATCATTTTCAAGTCTTTCTTTGAAATACTGAGGCTGGGCCACACGGCAAACTCTGGTTGCTAGAAATAAGAGCTGTGATAAGTCTCTGCTGGAGCCTGCTGTAAAACAGTTATATCTTTGAAAGAATAAAATGCTTGAATGCTAAAATACTTTGTTTTTTTTTCTTTATGAGAAGAATTCATGGCTCAGCTGATGGCTGGAAAAGGCCATCCTGCATTAAGTGGTCTCTTTTCTGAGCCTGTTTCTTGCAGTCATCAGCCTCTTTCTTAACAGCAGCCCCGAATCTTTGGGTTTCCAAAGAGTCTGCCCTGGGGTATCCCAGGATCTCTCCCGGCTGGATAGTGGATGGGTGGCCAGTAGAGGGAGATCGACTACACTGAATCGGTGTGAGGATAACGTGGAGAACACGGAGCATTTTCTGCCTGCAGGA
>JAUBNY010000201.1:708975-721825 GCA_032275445.1 Crypturellus soui
TGAATTTTTTTCGTGCTATTTTGGACTTTAAAAATAAAAGTCTATGCAATGTCAAGCGAAGCACCCAGCACCACAAGACTTGGTCCCTCCAAGCGGGCAGATTTGAGAAGAATCTGTCCTAAGTTCCTCTCAGAAAAGGCTACAAAGAGATGAGCTATGGGGAGATGATTAAAAAAATAAACTACTGAAGAAACGGAAACCTCCAGAGGAGCAAAAGCAAATGGATTTTGCAGACCTTCTTGTGAGGTTTCCATCCACTAGGGAGCTTAAAAACCCTTGGATTCTGCCTCAGCCACACTCTTAGGAGTCTTCTTGGTTTGAATTTATATACTCCAGAAAATTATATACTCACGCGCTGACATAGTTCATCATTATTTATAGGAGGCGCACCAGATTTTTTTTCCCCAATAATATATTTATTACAGGTAAGACATGGCCAATTTATCTAGCAAGCAGAGAACAGGTGTTTTTCTTCAATTAACGTTCAATAATTTCATCTATACTTATTCAGCACCCTGCTACCAACACGGCTGTTTATCCATCAGTTGTATAAACACATTTCCATGAAGCAAGCGGGTTTAATCTCCACAACACACTTAAATCAGCCCTTTCCCTTTGCCGGCTCTCATAACATTTGTGGAGTCCCTCCAAATCTGTTGTGAAATAGGCTGATTTTTTAAAAAATCATTTCTGAAAGGCAATAAAGCCGAGAAATATGACAACGCGAGCAGCCAGCTCGTATTTCTTGTCTGATGACATGAGGTCTTTTCATTCATAACATCCCAACTCTTAAGGAAGTTAAGCGGAAAATAAATAAATAAGTAAAAATACGAATTAGGAAAGTTGGAAAAGGCAGAAATCCCCCCACGCCCAGTTTGGCAGATCCCTCTTTTGTGTGAGATGCACACGGGAAAGAAGCAAGGATCCCAGTCCACGATTCCCAAAGCGAAAGGGATAAAGCGGAGGTACTTGGGATTTATCCCGCGGAAAGGAGAGGAGAGTTGGAGAGGCGGCGGGGAGTACTCACCTGGGTCACATTTATTCACGGTCCCCTTTGCAAGATCTTAGCCCAGAGGCTTTAAGGCTCTTGCCAAGCCGTGCTCAGCCCTCACCTTGGCTGGAGCCGAGAGAATGAATCTGCCTTTTCAACCAGGGAAGGTTTTTGCACTGGTTGGGGGGTTCTTGCCACATTGATGGATTTAAAAGTCAAAAAATAAATCTCACCTTCCGCATTAAACCCCCTCTTGCTCTTGCCCATCATCTCTACCCTCTCGATTTTTTTTTTTTTATTTTAATTAAAAAGGACAGTTTCCTAATAGCGCCTCTTCCAGCCGCGCTCTGCTCTGGACATGGGGACCGTGTCCCTCTGGCAGGGCGCAGGTCAGCGGCTCCTACATAGGCGCCGCTTATAGCTATAAGGGAAAATGTAATGCCTCGGGTGCAGGGTTTTAAGCACCCTTATAATCCCTGTCACCTCTAATAGCCATTTCACACACATTTCGTGTGGACACGGATATATGGAGTCACGTACACCGGCTGCTCCATACGAATACGCAGAGGCAAATCCGAAATATAGTTTTTCCCTAATTTCGCGTGGCTATTAGCACCTCTTCCAATGTTATTATTGGCCTATTAATACGGGACTTACACCCCTGTACACTCCAGGAAGGATTCGCGATGATTTATCATTGCTAGAAATCTCTTTGCCCTTCACTTTAAATATCCTCCCGTGTTGGGGTGAGAGGAAGAAGGTGGAGGGATGATAGATGAAAGGAGGCAAATTGATCCAGACTGTTACAGTTGAAGTCCAGGGAAACTCTTGGGCCGTAATCATAGAGTGCACCTTTTCCTTAACCAACATTTACGAGGCCATCGGACCAGCTCGCCATAAACGCATTTGTCATAATAACCAGGTCCCACTGACCCTGCTCCCCGGCTTCAGACGGGCTCGAGGCTGCGTCTAGCTCTAACCCCACGTCAATCACCGGCTTCGGCGCCGGCAAAGACACCCAAATCGTGCATTTTACCCCCAAATAAAATATAATAAAATAATAAAAAAACACCCTTAAAACGCGAGCGTTGGCGGCGGCGGGGGTGTGTGACACATCCACGGGTGTGAAGGTGCGAGGTAGGGGGGCACGGGAAGGAAAAATACGCAGGATTCCTCTGTCTTTTTTTTCCCCCCCTTTTCTTTTCCACAGGCAATAAATTCAAGGCTATAAAAATCAAACAAAGCTAATGTAAGTTTTATTAAACTATTTAACCGTCACAAGTTTAAGGCATTCTGTAAAGCAGGATCAGTGGCGCACTGTATTTTACTAGCCTTGTAAAGTTAAATGAAGGCTTCTGATTTCAGCAACGTGCTAAAATATTTTAGCCCAACAAATGCAGACCTGAGATTATGCCGTGAAGCATGTGGCCATATATTCCTATGTATATATTTTGTATATATATATATATATATTTACATACGCATGTATTTATAAGCACACACATTTTAAAGCAGATTTTTGGCTGTATGGAGGAACTGGCAGCTCGGCAGCTTGCTGGTCAAACTCGTAACGTCCCGTACATCTTATTGACCTTTTAAAATTCATATTTAACCACATTCTTTTACCACGTTAACAATCCGTTTTCCCCACTCTCGTGGGTTAATTATTTATAACGCTCTCCCCCCCACTCTACCCACCTTGGTCCCTCATTCTCTCTGTAAAAATGCGTGTATCTGGGCATCTATATGCGTGTATTGCACATACACATATATATATAAGATTAGGGGAGGATTGCGGGGATGTGGGGAGTGGGGGGCCACTGTACTTATTCTCTGGCTTTTCGCTATGGTTCTCTGGAGCCCGAGTGGCAAGAATAGCTTTTATCTCTCTTCCCCCATGATGGTTATTAAGGAGAGATCAACATCACGCTAAAAAAAAAAAAAAAAAAATCCTCTCCCCCCCCCCATCCTGATCCCCCACCCAATATTCCAGGGGCAAATCCACGAAGGGATATTAGGCACCGCTCTGGCCGTTCCGTGGCTTCGCTAAACTCCCGGCGTTTTGCAACATTGCATAAACATAAAACAATCCATCCTTGATATGGAATGCAAGGGCGGATGACAGCGCAGCGCAGCCCCCTCGGCGGCGATTGATTTACGCCGCGCCTGACGCTTTATCAGGCTCACGAAAAAAGTTTGACCAATCATTTTGCTGGGAGCTCACAACACAGCAGCCCAACTGTACTTTGTTGGCTAGGAAGTTGGAGAAGGGGGTCGAGTACAAATCTAGATCTGTCCTATATATTTTTTTCCCTTCATTGAACCGTGCTTTGTATGATGTCTGAGAATGTCCATTTCTGGAACTCTTAGCAATTATTATGTCGACTCTATTATAAGTCATGAGAGCGAAGACTCGCCTTCAGCTAAATTTTCATCTGGGCAATATACAAGTTCCAGGCAAGCTGGGCATAATGAGCATCTAGAATTCCCCTCCTGTAGTTTTCAGCCAAAACCTCCAGTTTTCAGCGCCTCCTGGACTCCTTTGAATCCACATTCTTCTGGTACCCTTCCTGCCGTCTACCATCCATATATTCAACATCAAAGCGTCCCATCTGATAGCAGGTATCTACGGAGCTGGCTGGACCCCGTGCCTAGAGCCGAGAGCCTCCCCGGGCAGGGATCCGTTAAAGCGGAGCCGCTGCTGGGCCGTCCCGGGGATGTCCATAAACAGGGCACACAGGAGTACAATTTAGAAACTTCTGCTGCAAGGGAAGGGAACGTTTCCAATCAAAGGCCCAGCTTCGAGGACAATAAAGTTTGTGAAGGAAGCGAAGACAAAGACAGGACAGATCAAAGTAAGTTATAAAAGTGAGGAAGTAAACAGTATAAAAGCTGGAGGAGGTGCAATAAAAGGGGACAATGCTGCGGAAAGTTTAAAATCAGGGCTTAAAGAAAACGCGCAAATTCCTGATGCCAACCTAAGGGGAAGAGGTGGGGAGGGGAGCGGGGTGGCATTGTCTCTGCTGAAAAAAAAAATAGAAATGAAATGAAAATTGGGCTTCGTCTCGGAGCAAAACAGAGTCCAGAGCGGACAAAAGCCGGAGCGAGTCATCTTTTCTGCAGAGCTGGCTCCGGCAGCAGAGATCACTCTTGTAAGCGAGAGGCAATCTGCAGGGCTGGTAGTGGGCTGGGGAAGGGGAGCGGGGAGTGAATAAATATGGGGAAGAAATGCCGGGAAACGGGGATGGAGGGCGGCGATCGGGGGACGAGAAGAGGGGAAAGAGTGAAAAAAAAATAAGGAGGGAAAGTTCACGTGGGGGGAAGTAAACAGCAGCAATGTCTTTTTTTTTTATCCGTGCCCGTTGCTTTAATTTAACTCGAGAGATGCAGGAGTCCGGGCAACCTCGCTTGTCACGTTGTCTCGGGCTTTTTTTTTTGTTGTTTGTTTGTTTGGTTTTGTTTGTTTGTGTGTGTTTTTTAAACTCTTTGTTTATTAAATGCAACGCTTCAGGGTATGAATATTGCAAAAATTTGCGCCCTCTTTCGCAGGAAAGAAGGGGGCAGATTGCTTCTGACTAAATTAAGTTTTTATTTGTAATGTAGCTAGATTGGTGAAGCATTAAACTGCATTATGTGCCTTTTTAGTGACCGGCTTTTTTTTTTCTTTCTCCTAAAAATAATGTATATAAAAAGTCGCCTCGAAAATATTTTAATAATATTAATATTTGAATAATAATGCAGGGGAATGCGAGTAAAAAAAAAGTAGGGGAAGAAAAAGATAGTATCTTAACCTCGTAGCGATTCGCTTGGTACCTGCCTTGCAACTGAAAGGTAAAACGGAGCCAAAGTCTGTGCAGGAGGCGAGAGGGATAAACTTGGCTTCACGGCCACGGGAAATATTTTGCAGTGAATGTTCCAATTTTCCAAAGTGACTGTCTGGAACAGGCAGAGGAACAGCCCCCGCCGAGGGTCTGGCTCTGCAGAGGCTGTGTAGTGTGTAATGACACAGTAATTACTTTTTTTTTTTCCCTTGAATTAACTTTTTGTTGTTGGTGGTGGTTTTTTTTTCCAACAGAGATAGCGATTGCAACCATAAGATTAAAAATAAAGTCTACCCCTTCCTTGGTAATTCCCTCCCCTCCGTGTCCAGGATGTGATGGTGACATTTTTTTTTCCTATCATTTAACTTACCCCGTGAACACACACAGAGACACAGACACGCACCCACACACAGACACTCACACAAAAAAGAAAGTCCTATTCTATTGTACTGGGCAAAGCTCCAGAACAAACTGCAGCGCTGAGGTGAATGGTTCGAGAGAGTGAAATATCCAGGTTCTGTGTTCAATGCGCCTGAAATGGAATATATAAAAAAATCTGGTCCGAGAAAATGTTATTAAGTTATAAGTGAGTGCAGGGACCCGCACTAGGAGGATGCTGTGTGGTTTCTATGGCGTGTGGTTACGACACATATTTTGCTTAAATAATAGTTTAATTTGGGCTGATGTTGAGAGCCTGCCAGGGCTGGGAGACGGAGCTGTTCTGCAGAAAGTGTTCCCACTAGTTTTCCTGATTCTTCCAACTTTTGCAAGTATTTCACAATAACGAACCTCTGCATTGTGTATGGCATCGAGATCTGTTAATTTATTTCCTAGCTTTTCAAGAAAACCTGTGCCAGAACCTCCTCTCATTCGCTTCCCCTTTTGGAGATGTGTATGGAGTGAATAGATAAAACAATTTTCGCATTTAAAATGTCTTATATTTTAACGATCCAAGATATGACCAAAAAGCAAATCAAATCAAATAAAAAACTGTTATGAACCAGAACCCGCCATTGCCATTAAAGGATGGGTAGCAGGATTAACAGTATCAATTATTAACAGCTTTCTTCCTCTTTAATATTTAATTCTGCATATTAGATCAAGTCAATTACATTAAGGAAATAGCCGTGCAAAATTTGTAAGAGGCAGTACTTACAGTGGAAGATTAACCGGATTATTTTAAAAAATATTCAATATATTTCATTTTGCGTAGAGTAAAAAATCTGTTTGCGGGAGCGCGCGTGTATGTATATATTTATAATGGTCCATTTAATTGGTGTAAAGGTTTATGGCTTCAGTCATCATTTCAGGGGAGGCAAAGGAAATAAAATAGAAATACGTGGTCTGCCCATAACCTTTCACTTTGCTCTTTCCCGCCTCCCCCTTCCCCAACGGTCTGCTAATATTTGCATGTGATTAGGGACTGCTCGGGCATTTCCCCCCCAAACAGCCCCACTTTTGGGGGGGAGCACCCCCCGGGTCACCTCCAGCAGCTCCATTTCAGTCGGGTTCCCCTTTTCCTGCATTTCTCCACCCAAAACATCGCACCCCTTTCCCTCCCTCCTTGGGTTAATGGATGAAGTTTGACTTTATTAAGAGGGTCCCACGCCAACTCCTCCCGCACGCAGCCGTGGGGGGCAGCTCGCTGTTTATTTTCGGCCGCGGTTCTGGCGCTGGGGGCCGCGCTGACCGCGTCTGGGTCTGCGCTTAACACTGAGCAGAGCCCGCGCAGCAGAGCCCGCGCAGCCCTCGGAGGATGTTTATTGTATCCAGGCCGTTTCTAGAGAAAAAAAAAAAAAAAAAAAAAGGCAGGATTTATGCAAGGTTCGTCCAGACCTCCTCGCTGTGTTCCTCTCCTGAACCCTGTGCCTATAGGTCTGCTTTGGCAGACACGTGGGGAAATAAAACACATCTGAAAATAAATATATATATATAAATATACAGCGTTGCCGCGGCTGCTCGCTGCGCAGTGTGCGGGATGCGGCGGCGCAAGGGCGGGCAGGTGGTCCCCATCCTGCCCGCGGGAGCGGAGGGGGCGCGTAGCCCTTCGGGGGGTCGGGGCTGCTCCCGCGCGGGAAATGGGGAGGGCGCGCAGGCCCACGGACCCCGCGCAGACACGCGGGGCAGCCCCTTCCCTCCCGCGGATCTTTCCCTGCACCCCAGAGCCTCCCTGGGGGCTAAAGTTGCGGGGTACGGGGACAGGGGCTCCCACTCCAGATGCGCGGGTCGGACTTCGCGCCCTCAGCATCCCACAGGAGTTTTTTTTTCTTTTTTTTTTCTTTTTTTTTTCTTTTCCCCTTTTCTTTCTTCTTTTTTTTTCTTTTTTTTCTTTTTTTTTTTTCCTCCTATAGCTTCTGCCGCTACCTCGCATTTTTCACCCGGGCGCGCATATGCGTGCGTATAATCTTAATATTTGATGGCATGATTAAAACCTTCTGAGAAACACTCAAGCTGCCTCGTATTGATCTCGCTGCTTTTCTTTCAGCCAACCCAGCTGCCAGCTGGCTTCACGCCCGTTCCTCCAGGAAAAAAAGATGCCCTTACACGAAATACCAGACCCTGGAACTAGAGAAGGAGTTTTTATTCAATATGTACCTGACGAGGGACCGTAGACACGAAGTGGCCAGACTCCTCAACCTGAGTGAAAGACAAGTCAAAATCTGGTTTCAGAACCGAAGGATGAAAATGAAGAAAATGAACAAGGAGCAGGGCAAGGAGTGAATCCCCCCCTATCCTCCCGAAAAGCGGTCTCCTCACCCCCCCGCACACATCCCTTTCCGCCCCCCGCCTCGGGCCGCGCATCCGACCGCAGTGCTGACAAACAGCCCCGCGCCGCGGGAACGGCTTCCCGCGTCCACCTTTGCATGCGAGATGTTGATTATTATTCTCCCCCCCGACACAAACTCCCACCCCTTTTAGCGGTTGCCACGTAGGAGGCGACTTAGCCCAAACTGCGGCTCCTTTTGGGGGACTCACACTGGGTTTTGTTTCTATTCCCTTGTGCTCCTTTCTCTCTATTTTCCCCCCTCTTTTCTTCTCCCTGCAGTGGGACATAGACACCGAGTTCCCCCCGAGCAGCAGCTCTCCCTGCTTGCATGTTCTCCATGGAAAACAAGGCGGCAAACACAAGTGGCCTCGAACGAGCCTGGCCCGAGCCCCCAACAAGCCGGGCTGCTTTTCTTTATCCACGTAAGGACAATGATTCCCTAATGACCCTCCCCAGCACCCGGCGCGCACACACACACCGAGGTGGCCAAGGAACCAGACGATTTAATTAAACCACCGCAAGACAGACCCATTCGTAAGACTTGCATTTGATTGCACCCCACAAATCATTTGCAATTCGCCAACTTTATACCGGAGTAGTGGATTAATGAGAGCCCAACTCCCAACTGCGCTGGGTAGCTTTATGATTTTGTTGTTGTCGTCGTTGTCGTTGTTGTTGCTGTTGTTTTAGTCTTATTTTTTTTTCCCCTTATTATTTTAATAGAGCATAGCAGAAAAGGTGACTTTAGCCTGAAAGTTAAGTAGGATCTTCCCAGACAAGCCTCCTCATCGGGTAGTTTTACACTGGGTCACTTGGAAGAGGAGAAAAGACGGGGAGGGAGGAGAGAGAGTGTGTGGGGGGCACGCTCAGAGCCTCATTGTAAATTATTTAGGAGGAAAAAAAAAGGGCGGAAGAACCCCTGCCAACTTATTCCTAACTTTTAGAGGAGGGAAAGAATGAGATTTTCTAGTTTAAAAAAGAAACAAAAAAAAAAAAAAAGAAAAAAAAAGAAAAAGAAAGAAAGAAAAAAAATAAAAAAGACTACCTTAGTAGAGCTACAAGGGACGGGGAGGTTGTGTTCTTAGTGCTAGCATATTTATAATTTATTGTGAATTGACTTTTCCTAAAAGCAGTAGACTGTTGCAGAGATAAAATGCCAACCGTAGCGCGCGTTTCCTTCCCCTCCTGCTCCGCGCTGCTCCGCTCCATCCCAGGGCGCTTTTTTTCTCTCGCCGGCTCCGCTAGACACGAGCTCGCGGCCGGGCCGGAGCCGGGCCCGGGTCCCGCCGGTGGCACCGGGTCCCGAAGGTTTCTCCTCCTCCTCCTCGTGTCGGGCTGCCCGGAGCCGATTTCTCATCCTCCGGATCTGCCGCAGGTTTCTCCAACCGGCCCGGGCAAGGGCTTTTATTATTATTATTATTTTCCTTTATCTCTGTAAGACTTTGTTTTGGGAAAGCGGGGAGGGAGCGGGTGGAGGGGGGCTTAGTACCAGTTGATTATATGGTGGGTATTGTAAAATGTGCTCGTGATTGTGTTTCTGTGAATGTTGGAGCTTGTTTTTTTCCCCTTTTCTTTAATTTCTTTTTCTGATGTGGCTTTTAAGTATACGAGGAGTTCTGCAGTTGTTAGTCGATGGATAAATACCGAAATAAACCTCTCTCTTCTTCTTCGTGTGCACATTTATATATCAGCTGCCAGAAATCTTTCTAGGGACAACATGTGTAAGGTGGCTTGTTTTCATAACGTGAGGGGGAAAAAAAAAAAGGAAAGAAAAGAGAGAAAAGAAATCCATTTCTGATGTATGTGTGAACGAACCGATGCAAATCTAATTTCATAAGCGACTAACCTGGGTATACTTAGCATGAGGTTTTTGTGAGACCACTTTTATCTGCTTCACAGAGACTGCTCTGCGAAGAAGCGATAAGCAGATTTGCGTTTGGGGAAAGTGTTCTCCTGTTTTTTTGATTATTATTGTAATTGTTTTCCCTCCCTCATGATGCAGAAGTAAGAATCAAGTGGCTGCTCCTTGGTGCACGGTGCAATTTGCATCACTTCAGTTCGGGGGGGTGGCCTGGAGGGGTGGAATATTCACTCGTCCAGAAACCAGACCTTAGGGTGTTTATTATTATTATTTTTTTTACCTAGACTTTCTCCTGTAAAACTTTCCATCACGAAATAGCTCCTTGGGGGCTTTCGAATTTAACTACTGCGTTGCCAGAAGGAGTTAAATGTAACCAAACTTCACGCCGTATCCAAACCCCTAATCCCCTCCCTCGCAACTAAATTAAGAAAAGCTGTTTTTAGAGCCCTACTGATCTGGGGAAAGCAAGTTGTGCGACCGCAAGATTATTTTGCTAAACCCGGATTAAAAAAAAAAAAGGAAAAAAAAAAAGAAAAAAAATAGGGAAAGATGATTTAGATCCCTTTAAGCTAGGCAGCCTAATTTTTCATTTTTGTTGGATTCTTCTCACTTAATGAAGGATGTATGAACCTCACGTCTGCTTTATGCTGAATTAATGTACTTCCCATATCTAGAATTGCATATGGACTTACTTAAATGCTTATTACTATATTTTTCAAACCGAACCCGTGACTTCATTGATGTACTCAGCCTTTCGGCCACTCGAATTTAGAAACCTTTTTCACTTTCCTTAGAATTGTGGTAAAGAGCGATTATTTTTAAGAGAACAGGATAGGGTTGTTTTAAATAGAATTTCAAATGTTAGTTCATTTTTATTAGTAAATATGCTTTATTAAATAATGTGGAAACAACTGTCTTCTGTAGCATCAGCACGGATGTATTTTCCAGAGATGTTTAATACTCCAGAATAAAAATCGATTTTAGAACAACAGTACCTATATGTCATTGTGTTATATTGCTTCATCTAAAATTTCAGAAAAAAAAATCATTGTGTTTTCCTGCGTTCTTTAGTGGCTCGTTAAGTGTATTAGAAGAATCAATTTTTGCTTAGCTTTAAAAAAAAATCCAGAGAAAAATGAAAATAATTCTACTCCAGTATAACATAGCACTTACTGGGTCCTGTGCAAACTTACTGCATTTTGGATTTTTTTTTCTCTCCCTTTTATTTTTATTTATTAAATCAAAGATCGTTAATCTCTGGTTATATTTACTGTTGGAGACTTGCTTGCTTGTCTCTTTTTTTGAGGGTTTAAGATTTGCATTCCCTTTGGGGACCTCAGTGAATATGGCAGAGCAGACTCACTTTATTTAACTTTCTCCGGTTTATTCCCCTACTACCCAAGGATAACTTTGCCCCCCTAAAATTCGGAAAAATCAAAACAATCAGAAAGAAACCCCACTCTGTACTCCCTGCATGGCATCACCTCGTGTTTGACACGCAGTTCCTTTTTCTAAGGGCTCAACGAGCGGTTACTGTAATTCTGTCTCTAAATTCGTTTGACATTTTATTGCTCATGAAGAAATACAAGTGCTTGGAAAGTGTTTCTATCTATATATTTTAAAAAAAGCGAACAAACCTTAAGATCTGCTCAGCCCTGCAGGAAGCAGGTAGTAAGAAATATAACAGGGAGTCTCTTTCCACTAATTTTTAACATAACGGGCACTCTAAAGGGCAATATTTCACTTCTTTAAAAAAATCCTTTCTTTGGAGTAGCTCTGAAAAGAAAACAAAAGAAGAAAAAAAGATATTTGGAGTTTACTAAGGAAAGAGAGAGGAAAGGAAGTAACTTGTCATAAAAAAAAAGGAAAATTCAGTGCAGTGTGCTGCAATAAAAGAATATGACCGCTATAAAACTTTATAGGGTATAAATTTCTGAAGGTTAAGGAACTAAACGGCTGTAAAGCAAACAGTGCAAGAAAACTTTCAGGAACTCCTAAATTACTACAACGACTTGGGAACGTGGGGAAACCCAACGTGTAAATGCTCTTGTTTCTGCTTCAGCCAAATACAAAGCACCCCATCTCCTATTTTTTTAAGGGGTAGGGGCTTATAAATTGGGAAGGGGGGGAAAGGGGAGAGAAAACGTGGGGAGGGACTTTTGCTAATTTATTCTTCTTTTGCAGATGCCGTGGAAATCCAGGGCTGGGGGTGATTCCCTTTGTTCTTCCCCCCAGTCTTCCCCTTTTATTTTAAGCCATTGCAGGCTGCCAGGACGCTGAACCAGGCGCACATCACCCCAAAAACCACCCCGCACGCCCAGGGACACCAACACGCACACGCACAGGCACCCCCGCACTCACACCACTCGTCCCGGCGAGACGTCTGGGCTTGGGAAGCTCTTTATCGCTTTACAGCTCCGGCCTTCCCCCCTCCAGAGCAGAATGAGCAATTGTTTAGTCTCGGAATTTGAAACAATAGCGGTTTTCAAAAGCAGGCCCATTCCGCCTCTTTTATTGCTAGTAAACCGGTTGGATGGTGGGGGCTTTCTCCTCACAAAAAAAAAAAAAAATACAGCGCGGCCATGAATAGAAGGAAGTCGATTTGCCTCTTTCTTTCTTCTCTTTCTCCCTTGTCTTGTGCTCCTTCCCTTCCCCCTCGCCCCCAGCTTTTTTCCCTTTATTTATCTGTTTTCTTTAATTATTTCCCCGAGCGCCCCAGCTGCCCCGCGGAGCCCCCCGCGGCCGGGCCGCGCTGCGCCGCGCCGCGCCGCGAGGTGGCGCCATTGCTCCACGCTAGGCGCGCGCCGCCCGCGCCCCGCCGCGCCGCCCCGCGCAACACCTTGACTGCTCTAGCGGCCCCGCGCAGAAAACAGGGGGTTAATTAGAGCTATTTTCATTCCATAGGTTGTATTTTTCTTTCCTGCCCCCCCTCCTCGAAGTGTGTGGGGTTTTTATTTGTTTATATTTATTTTTCTCCCTTTTTTCTTTCTTTTTTTTTGGGAAAAAAAAAATGGAGTTAATCTATAAGTCTCCATAAGGGATGTGGAGAGAAACAGGAGGGGAATCTATTTCCAATGTTCATTTAAAGGGAAGAGAAAGTCTCGGTTTTTGTCTTCTGCTAGTCCCGCTTGAGGTGGGAGGACAGCTTAATTATCTCCGCGGTGAAGATTTACGCTTGCAGGACTGGGAAAAAAAAAAAGAGAGAGAGAGAGAAGGAGAGAATGGATCAAAAATTTCAGGAGAAAGAAGCACGCACGAATTCAGGACGTTTTCCCCTCTCCCTTTACGTAAACCGTTAGGATGAGCTGCAGCCTTCCCAGTTATTCATTTTATATCTTTTATTCTCAAGGGTCGGCCTGAAACATAGTCGATGTTTTTTGGAAGTTGAGAAGATCCTTTGAGATCTTTCT
>JAUBNY010000201.1:721925-735580 GCA_032275445.1 Crypturellus soui
TTTGGGATTCTCTCTTTCTTTCTTTCTTTGTGGATTCCTAATAAATCTTTCCCCCACTGGGTATTTATAAATTATATTCCCTCTCGCAGACACACACACACACGCACCCACACGCACTTGTTTTTTCTTGTAATAGAAACATTTTGCTTTCGTCAGGAATCTGAGTACAGTACGGGGATGATTTAGGATGAGCCATTGATTCTGGGACACTGGTGAGTTCCCAGCACATCACGAGCAGGCGATTCCACTGCACTTGATAAAAAATGTTAACTTCCAAGAGCAACTTAACTCACGCCTTCACAGTGGCCACATAGGAACGGGAACTGCAGCTACATTTTATTTTAAACACGTCAGAAGATGCAAGTGTGGATGTAAATACACATATAAGAACCCAAGTTGTTTTCTGAAAATACTTTAGTCGATTCAGGATTTTACTTTGTTGAAAATTCCAGTATCGGGTATCTTAATACCAGGTTGTTTAGCTCCATTTACTTCTGTGTACCATTTCTAGGGTTTTATGTTCAAAGATGAAACCAAAATCTGCTCAATTGACAATAAAAGTGTTGGGAAAAATAAAATGTTAACTTGTTTTTTAGAGGGGGAAATGCCTTAATTATATCACTGCAAGTATTCCAACAGCAATAATTACTTGAAAAGGCGGTTAGACTAGACTGAAATTATCCCTGCACAAAATAAAAGAAACGTATTTACTTAAATTATTTCTCTAAGGATGGTTTTAAAGTTTTATTCCGTTGCTATCTTTGTTAGCTTTCCTTCTCTCTTTCATTCTTTCTCACTTTCTTTAATCCCACGCCTATTCCCAGCCTCGGTGTTAATAATACAAAGTATTTTATAACGAAGCCCTAGGAAGCCTGACTAACATTTAAATTTTTCCCTCTTTCCCATGTTGCGACCGTGGATAGTTGGGAATTGATTCTAATTTCAAGGCAGGAAGGAGAGAAATCCTCTTATTCACCTTTCTGGAGTCACTATCGCGGGGATGGGTGAAATCTACCCGAGATCTAACCCAGGGCGGAAAAAGAGGGGGGAAAAAAAAGAAGATAGGAAAGAAAATAAAAGGAAAAAGTGGTTTAGAAGAGTCTTTAACTTCTTTGAAGGTTGGGGAATAGGCTCGGGGGGAGGGGGTCAGGCACACTGAGGCAGCGCTTAAGTGGGGAGGATTTGGGGTCGTTATTAGCTGAAATCCGTCTCGGTGATATTTGCTGACTGCGATAAACGAATTTCCAAATCTACCCCCTGTGTGTTTAGATCGCGCAAAAAATTGCAGCGTTGGCATCTTCGGGGTAAGTTTGCTCCGTTGTTACCAAACGCCAATAAAACAGAAAGCCTCTCCCCGCTCTCCCTCACGTCCTCCCCACCCCGCTTTTCGTGGGTAAGGATCATGCAAAACTAGCAAATAAATAAATAAAGTTGGTGAGGCCGGGGCGAGGCAGGGAAGCAGCCATCAGTTACTGACCATAAAGGTTCTGCTCGGGAGGTGATAAGCGAAACAATACTCGGAGTTCGCAATCATCCCCGAGCGCATCTTGCGCGGGTCCTCGCGTGCGGCAGGGGCCGGGGGAGGAGGCAGCGAGGGGGCTGCGGGAGAGACACACAAAAAGTCAATGTTCTATATGAAAAACTATAATCATTTTAATTCAATATTGACACCTCACCATCTCGCCATAATGCGGACGGGTCCAATCGAAACCTCTGTTTTATAGCAGTAGAGGAAAGAACTCGTAAAATCCTAACGGCTTTTATGTAGTGCGGTATAAACAACAACAACATCCCCGGCTTTATGGCATTTTATAGTTTGTTAAACAGTTTACAGCCTTTTTTGGGGGGCTATTACAAATGCAATTCCCTTCATGTGATAGTTAAACCTTTATCAATAATAAGGAAATTGATCATTAAAATGTTAAATATGACTACCTCGTTTGTTTTAAAATATGTTTAGGGTAAGAAGCTGTATGATTTGATAACTTGTATTAAAATACCAATTACATTTATAGGACCTTTTAAAACTGGTAGCAATTAAATCGTGTTCTTTTACAGTTTTCCAAAGCGACCCTGACATTTAAAAAGGCTAAAACTGCCTCGTTAAAATTTTGAAATTAACGACTGAGAGCGCTTCTCTTTAATTTTCCAACACTCCCCAAAAATCAATCTTTTGGGTGGTCTAGGTATGTGATTTGTTGTGAGGCGCGAGATATCTCATTAATGTAGGTAGTTAAACATATTTAATCCGTATATTCACCCCACCTCCTTCTCCCTCTCTCTCTCGCTCCCTCTCTCTCTCTCGCTCCCTCTCTCTCTCTCTCGCTCCCCCTCGCTTGCTTTTCCTTCTTTATTCTCTCACACTCTTCCTTTCACAATCATGCAGTGCAGAGTCCGTGTGGAGTAAGGAGAAGCCAATAGGATGAGGTTTTGGTAATAGATGCAAATGATCATGAAAAGACACTGCAAAATATGAAACAACTCATTTGCGCTGAAGTAAATCACTGAAAACTGTTTATGAACTGGCATCTCTTCTTGGAAATGTAAAGCGAGAACTCTTTAAGCGGCGATTTTTTTTTTTTTTTTGGGTGGGGGGGAAGGAAAGAATTCAATATCATGCAGGCTTAGAGTTTTGATTATATTCTCCTTTTATATTCCTGGAAATCACAAACTGTCGTTGCTTAGCATCTTAGCGCTTTCTTTTTTTGCTAATAGATTCCCGCGGTCTGGTTCGGTTGGGTTTTTTTTTTTTTTTTTTTTTTTTCCTTTCTTCCCTCTTCTCCAAAAAAACCAACAATTATTATTATTTAAATTAAAATGAGCTCTTACTTCGTCAACTCACTCTTCTCCAAATACAAAACCGGGGACTCCTTGCGTCCCAACTACTATGACTGCGGGTTCGCCCAGGAGCTCGGGGGCAGACCCACGGTGGTGTACGGACCCAGCGCGGGGGGCACCTTCCAGCACCCCCCCCAGATCCAGGAGTTTTACCACGGTGCCTCCTCGCTCTCCAGCTCCCCTTACCAACAGAATCCCTGCGCTGTGGCTTGCCATGGCGACCCCAGCAACTTCTACGGCTACGAGCCCTTGCAGAGGCAGAGCCTCTTCGCCGCGCAGGACTCGGAGCTGGTGCAGTACGCGGACTGCAAGCTGGCGGCCGGCGGCCTCGGCGAGGAGGCGGAGAGCGCGGAGCAGAGCCCGTCGCCCACCCAGCTCTTCCCCTGGATGCGACCGCAAGGTGAGGCGAGATGGGAAGCACCGCGAGGAGGTTGTTGGTTTTTTTCTTTTTTTTTTTTTCCTACGAGCCCGTCGAGCAGCCCCGCTTTCCCCCCTTCCCGTCTCTCTGGCCGCTCGCCGTGCCCGCTTTTGCCCCCTTTTTCTTCTTCCCGCTGCCCGCGTTTTACTGCTTTATGGGGGTAAACTTTTGCACTTGTAAATTGCTTTATAGTTTAATTGCCCTGAAGGAGCCCTTTTCTTCTGGGGGCTGAGCGCGCTGGGCTTTCTGTGGAAGGAAGCGTCCTTAAAGTTTATGGCACTTTTATAGCCTTAAAAAAAAAAAAGCCCCTTCATTTTTTGTTGCGAGTTGGATTTGGAGTTTCGGTGCTGCTGATCTATCGCTTGTGGGTTTTTTATTTTATTTTTTTATTATTTTTGCTTTATTTTCCCCCATGGCAGCGGTTGGGAGCCTGGCGAGCCCCAGCGCTGCCGCTGCTGTTGTCGCGGTGCCCCTCGATGTGCAAGGGGAGCGCGGGGCTGGCGCTCGCAGGGGGCTGGGGGGTGGCCCTGTGCCCCCCCCCCCCCCCACCCCAGTCCCCGGTCACCAAACCCCTGTCCTCCAGCAGCATCGTCCCCTTCCCAATGTTACAGAGGAGCTTTCCGTGTCCCTGCTCGCTTCCTGCCTCCGCCTGGGCGAGCCCTTTCTTCCTCCCCCTGCCGAGTGTGTGTGTCTGTGTCCGCGTGTCTACCCCCGAGCCTGGTTTATGTATCTTTCAACCTCCTTCTCTTCTTCCCCCCTTGCACCCAACCTTTGCAATCCACCAGCAGCCGCTGGACGGAGGAGGGGGAGGCAAACCTACAGCCGCTACCAGACGCTGGAACTGGAGAAGGAATTTCTATTTAATCCCTACCTGACCCGCAAGCGGAGGATCGAGGTCTCGCATGCCCTGGGATTGACAGAAAGGCAGGTCAAAATCTGGTTCCAGAACAGGAGGATGAAATGGAAAAAGGAAAACAACAAAGACAAGTTTCCCAGCAGCAAATGCGAGCAGGAAGAACTGGAAAAACAGAAAATGGAAAGACCCCAGGAGGGGGACGAGGAAGGGGAAGCACAGAAGGCAGACAAGAAATAAAAGGATTTTTAAGGACTGAAAGGCAAGCGCTGCTGGGGTGGAAGAGCCCCCGAGTCCCCATTAATGGGAGTTAATGTAAGGGAGGGGTGGGGAAAAAAACAACAATGCATAGAAAAGAAAAGAAAAAAAAAACTTTTATTGCTGTAAAACAATATAGCTGTAAGCACCACTTTCCTGATTATCCTTTGATACAATGAACAGTATGCAAAAGTAGTGTGGAGGTCTCTCCAGCCTTTTGCCAGTTATTAACTAGTGGTAGTGTAACGCAATAGCTTATGTAAAACATGACTGTGAAATCTTCTCTCTCTCTGTCTCTCTCTGTCTCTCTCTTCTTTCCTGGGGGTGGGTTGTTAACATAGCTTTTAATGCTATAGGAGTTATGTGAAATTACATTTGTGCACTTTTTTTAATTTCCCACTTTTGATTTTTGTTGTGGTTTATCTGTATGTAATGGAGGTAGCTATTGAAACAAACATCCCAACAACATGAAACTGCCTATTTATGCTGTAGTTATCTCTCTCTCTTTCCCTCTCTCTCTCTCTTTCTCTCCCTCTCTCTTTTTACTTTCCTTCTGTTGTTTTGTTTGGTTCGGGATTTTTGTTTGTTTGTTTACAAATTTTCAGTGTCTCTTCCCCAAAAAAATCAAAAATGAAAAAAAATACATGAAAAAATAGCGTTTTCTCTCCTTTAGTTAGCATGCGCACAGTGAAGCAAGTTGTAAAGTGATCTTTAGGTTAACTGTGAAAAAGAATGTATACTGTATACGTGAATTACTTTATTGGGGGAACTAATGATATATTTTGTTGTTCTTTCATCACTTTGTTCTATTGTCTAAACCTGGAAGCGGCGGAAGAAAGTTACAATAAAGTTTACAAGTGAGAATTCCGTGACATCATTCTTTTCGCCTGCTTCATTTCCTCCAGGAGCACTTTGATAGAAAGGAAATAAAAGTCAATTGTGTCGGAGGGGCAGCCGTGGCCATCAAAGCCCTCCCGGCCTGCAGAGATGCTGCGGAGCCGGAGCGCGGCCGGGACGGGCAGGGGCCGGGGCCGGGGCCAGGGCCGCGCCGGTGGCTTCTCCTCTGCTTGTCCTTGCTGACGGTTCACGGTGGCGGCAGGTTGCGAGGCCCTGCGGAGGTCCTGCCTGGAGGTAACCGCTGGTTTTTCTCTCTCCTTTCTGCCTTCCCTCTCTCCCTCCCCTGCCGCCTCGCTCAGCCCAGGTCTGGGTCACTCTGCTGCCCTCGCTCGGGTCACGCTGCGGAATTGTCCGGGCTGCTTCCTGCTCCTTCGCCCCTGGAGCAGGGAGGACAGCGTGGGGATGCACACACATCCCCCTGCACCATCACCTTGGGGAGGAGAAGCAGGGCAAACCCTGCACCATTGTCTGGGCTGCTTTTCCTGCTCCCCCTTTTTCCCCCTTTTTTTTCCCCCCCTTTCTTTTCTATCCTTCCCTTCTCTTCAAAAAAATAGGAGAGGCAGATCACATTTGGGAAGTTCTGTGCTTCCGCAGCAGAAAGCAAACCAGCCAGCTGGTAGCGTTTTACTTATAACAGTAATTGACTCCTGCGGAACCGCTGACACGCTGAACAAGGGATCTGTACAGCCTTTATTTTTCGCAACAAGGAAAGCGAATGCCAGCTCAATAAGCAGCTCGAAGCCCGTGGCACTAGAATAAATTAGATATGGAACTGAATGGCATTTTAGGAGAAGGAAAAAAAAAAAGACCTTGGAATTATTAGGGCTCAATGAGACATTTGTCTTTTGGGGGTGGCCATGGAGGGAGAAGGGGACAAGGGGAGGCGGGGGGGGGGGACAGTATCGCGGAAAAAAAAAAAAAAAAAAAAAAAGTGTCTCGGAGCGAGGGAAATGGTGCGAAGGAGGGAATTTTTGAAGGGATCAATAAAGGGATAAATAGGGCTCCGCTCCGCTCTTTCCTCCAGCAGAGAGAGACCGAGAGGGAGCCACTGGCTCAGCTGCAACGTGCTTCTTACCCCCCGCCCCAACTTCTTTCTTTTTCTCCTTCGTTCTCAGATGAAAACTGATTACAGGTTGCTTATCGACTCCAGCACAATTTCACCCCTTCCAGCATAGATCTTGGAGGGTTTTATATCGCATCAATTATTTATCATATTTTATAAATCCAGCAGCACTACAATTTTTTGCCCCCGAGGAGGGAGCGGGCGGCGATTGGCGCCGCCGGAGCCACGTGCCCGCGCGTCACATGGGCCGGGAGGAAAAAGGGTCCTTTTTGGTGTAAATCTGGACTCTAATTCCGTAATATATCACGGTACCTCGTAAAACCGACACTAAAACGTCCCGACCTACAAATCACCCGGCCAAATTATGAGTTCATTGTATTATGCGAATGCTTTATTTTCTAAATATCAAGCCGCAAGTTCGGTTTTCCCATCCGGAGTCTTTCCTGAGCAAACTTCTTGCGCTTTCGCCTCCAACACGCAGCGAGCGGGCTATGGGGCCGGATCCACGCCTCCCTTCGCCGCCTCCATGCCCGGGCTCTACTCGAGCGGCGGCGCCGTGCACCCCCAGCCCCCCAGCGTGTACCCGTCCGGCTACGGCCTGGAGCCCGGCTCCTTCAACATGCACTGTTCCCCCTTCGAGCAAAACCTCTCCATGATGTGCCCGGCAGACGCCTCCAAGCAGAACTGCAGCAAAACGGACCAGAGGGACTCCGATTTGCAGAGCGACAGCAGCTTCCGGATCTACCCCTGGATGCGGAGCACAGGTAAGGACCGAGCCCACCCGGGGGGTGTAAATTATGGCCTGGCGGGCGGGGCGGGGGGGGGCAGAGGGGGCTCGGGGAGGCCGGGGGGGAGGTGTCCCCAACTCCCCGCATGACGTTTCAGGGAAAGCGCCTCTCTCTCCTCAAAGGAGACGCGGGCAGGGCGAGCCCCCCCACCCCAAAGGCTGCCTTTGGGCTTTAAATATTTATTAGTGGTGCCGGGGCCGTGGATGTGCGGCGCAAAAGGCAGTTTGTCTCCGGGGGGACAGGCAGAGCCGCAGGAATAATGGCCATCCCCTTCTCCTCCTATATTTGCAGGATGAAGGTTGCACCAGCCCCGTGTAGATGTAGATATAGATAGAGATTCTTAAAGAAACTATTTATGGGAGGCGCTTGCAAGCTCGGTTTGTTTTCTGTTAGATTACAAAGCCTTCAATTGCCAGCCCCTCGCCACAACGTCCCGGAGACTGCAATTAAGCATAGCGTGTTGCCATCAGAAGCAGCAACACATCATTCCCGGTGCAATTAAAAGCCTCTCCTTTTCCAAACGGTGACATTTCGGCCTGCATGCGGATGTATGGACGTATACATAGAGGCTGCGAGGGGGGAGCACGGGTTTATATAGGCGACCTCCAAATCAATGAGAGCCGGGCGGCGCTGGAAAGGCTCGTTTTCCCTTGCAGACTGGACGAGGCTTTGGGATAGGGCTCTGCGGGGCTGCCGAGGGGGGTCTCTGCCACCTCCCCAGAGTTGTCGCCTGCCGGAGCTGTCCCCGTCCCGCGGGTGCCCCGGGAGCCGCCGCCTCGCACGGGTCTTTGGAGCCCGACCCGGCTCCAAGGCGCTGCCTCCCCGGCAGCCTCCAGCCCCGGGCATGAATTCCCGTTCCATAAACACCCGTTTCCCTCCCACGAGAGCGCGGCCCGCGTGTCCCAGCGCCCCCCGCCCGCCCCCAGCCCCGAGCGAGGGGAGGAGCTTCCCCAGGGTCAGGGCCTACTCGGGGTCCCCTCGGCTCGGGGCACCCCCGAGGCTTCATATTCCCGAGGTCTTGGGAAAAAAAAAAGAGGGAGAAAAGGACCCCTGTCCCACCGGGGGAGAGGGGACCGTGTGAGCTCCCTCCTGCAGCCCTTTGAGCTGGGCCAGCTTGAGCGCATCTCTGCGGGCGAGCCTCGTTTGGCAGCAGGATTTGGGGAAAAAAAAGTGTCTTGTTTGTAAACTTCGGGGCGAGTGGAGTGCGGGCCGGCCTCCCCGCAAGGCAGGACGGAAAGAAAAGAGCAGAGCAGCCGATGCAGAGCAGCTCGCAGAACTCGAGTTCCTCTCGCACTTATTTGGTGGTCAGTACTTTCCATTACCTTCTCCATAATTCATTCCCTTTTACAGTTGATTTATCAAAGCCCAAATATTTCTGCTCGTAAACATTTCATCTCTGCTTTTATCTGACTTCAGATTTAAGAACAGCCCCCTCTGCAACCCCCTTTTAGCATGTGAGGCTGCGAGTACCAGCATTAGAGAGGCTCCTGGAGCAGGGCAAGAGCGCTCAGAGCCGCGTATTAGGGTTATGCTGAGCCTAAAACCAGCGAGAGTCGAGCCCAGGCATCCGGGCAGGGCCTGCGCCCCTCCTTCTTTGCCCCCAGACCCCCCCACACCCCTTACGGCCACTGTTTGATTGCGGAATTTCATCAGCGAGCAGAGATAGAGTTGTCATCCCTATTCAACAGCAGTTTATGGCTCTCCCCTCAGCGGATTTTACAACCCACATTCCACGACCTGCACATTTTTACTTTACAGCTAGCCTGGCTATTTTGCTTTCCTCCCCCCACTTCCCCCCCACTCCTTTTAATGACTGGATCTTTTCTTCTGGAAGAAAGAAAAGAAAGAACAAAAAAAAAAAAAAAAGAGAGAGAGAGAGAGATGAAGAATAGGAGTCCAGTGGAATTTGTGGAGGAGAGGGCGAGAGCTCGTGCTCGCCATTCCCATTGCCTGGAAAGGATGTGTTAGACTAGAGAGACACATTTAGCCTTTACAGGGAAATCTATCCAGAGTCACAAACACCATATTGCAGTGTTATTTCCCATTGGACTCCAGGAATTAGCAGCGGGTGGGGAAAGAGGGGGAGAATTAGGAGCTGGGCCCTTTCCAACGCCTGCAGGAGGGTTAGGGGAGCCTCGGGGGGTTTGGGACATTGTCCCCCTCCTGCGGAGCCCGGCGGAGCTGGAGCCACCGCTGCGCGCAGCGCATTCCGCTAAATAATTAGGAACATCACACACCTTCCAAGCAGCCTTCCCGATGACAGCTTTAAGAGAGGACAAATAGTTGGATTTGTGTAGGCAACAGCTGCCTCGCTCGCCCCGCTTTATTTATGTATTTATTTCCCAAGCACTCGAAAATTGATATGAAAATCGCAGCGCGGGCCCGGCGGCTCGGGAATGGGGCACGGGCAGAAAGTTTGGGAAGTTTCGCTGCTCCCTCGCGCCGGGGCCCGCGGGAGGGACAGAGCGACCCGCGAAATCCCCGCGTGCTCCTCCGACGTGAAGGGAAAGTTAAAAGTGCGATGGATGGGAAGGGGGAAAGAGGAAAAGGGGGCTGTGAGTTGCGAGGGGGATATGGGGAATGATTATGGAATGAGGAGTTGGTCTTGCAAATGTGAAGAACCTGCTCTGAACCCCTGGGGGTCTCCAAAAGAGCCGGGCGCGAGTTGCGCAGCGCGTGGCGCGGGCATGAGGTAGCGAGGAACCTCCCCAAGACTGGAAGCAGAGGGGGAGAGAAGCCCAAAGAGCCCCCTAACCCCCCAGCTCAGCCGCGTCCCCCCCTTGTTCCGCAGGCACGGACAGAAAACGGGGCCGCCAGACCTACACCCGCTACCAGACGCTGGAGCTGGAGAAGGAGTTTCACTACAACCGCTACCTGACCCGGCGGCGCCGCATCGAGATCGCGCACTCGCTCTGCCTCACCGAGCGCCAGATCAAGATCTGGTTCCAGAACCGGCGCATGAAGTGGAAAAAGGAGAACAAAACGGCCTGCTCGGGCTCCGGCGGCCAGGAAAAGGCAGACGCGGAGGACGACGAGGAGGAATGAGAGGGCCCGGGGGAACTGCTGCTTGGAAAGGTGAAGCCAGGAGAGGTGGAAAACAAAAAATATTAAAAAACAGACAAAAATAAAACGGGGAAAAAAAATGAAAAGACTATATATTAAAATACATGAATGATAAATGCGTAAATAATTAAAATCCTTAGGAATGATACCTTGTGTTTCTTGACACTGAAAAAAAAAGATACTACCTATATTAAGTTTTTGTTTGTTTGTTTTGTACAATAGAATGAATATCTACCTATTAATGTGGCTTTAGAGTCCAAATAGACACATTTTTCTATGTGAGTCTTCCTCTAGTACAAGTTATTTGTAAATCTCCATTTGTACTTTGCCGTGTACTTTTAGGTATGAAGTAACGTGGTCGTGTTTAGCACCTTTAATTTAGAAAATGTGACCTGAAAGTCAGAATGCAAATTATACTTAGCGTATATAATCCTGTACATAATATGAATGATTATTACGCCTTCATCCTGTAGTCTCCGTGGTTCTCTTCTCGTCGCTATGCAGTTTTGTCTGTATTTTTTTACCCGGGTTACTTCTTTGTTCAAGTCTCTAGGGAAAAGGAAAAAAAAAAAAAGGAATTAATATTGTGCTACGTAAAATGTTGTATATCGAAGTAGCAAATTATTTAATGCCGCCGCGTTGCTTTTTTTTCCGTCTGTGATTATTATTCTTCGAAATAAAAATAAGAAAATCTCCGATAATAGGAGTTGCGTTCTTTCCCTTTCTTTTAAAATAGGTTTCATATATATATATATTAAAGACCCTTTTATAATAAATAGGCCTCGATGTGTCACTGTAAAGGCCTTTTTTTTTTTACTGTAGCCACTAGCTTCAACATTAAGTGCCCTTTTCATAGATATAGCGAATAAACCAAAGTATAAACCATATTCGGGACCCTCGAAAAGGGGATTGTCTCTGCTTTCTCTCTGTGACTGCTACTGCAATAGGAAAGAAGGCTTTAAAAAAAAAAGGAGCGCAAAGAGGCCAGAAACAACCCGAATCGGCTTTCTGCACATCTTTTAATTCGCTTGTGCTTGTAACAATTTGCAGCAAGACGGGATGTTTTGCTGCGGGTTTAGTTTTTGGAGCTTCTCCCTCTGCCCTTCAATTACTTTATTGCCGGCTGTAATTATTTCATTAGCGCCGAACAACGTCGAGCAGCAAAGCTCACATAAAATAAATGAAAGCCATTAAAAGGGCCGGTGAAACCGGCACCGCCGCCCGGAGAGCGGGCCCGGTGCGGGGAGCGGCCTCGCCTCCCCCTCCGCGCTCCTGGGTTATTTACATTCCGCGGGCGCGCAGCGAGGATGGGGCTTCCTCCAGCAGAGGCTGCAAGCAATTTGCTCCGCACCGAGCAAAAATGCACCCAGAAAATATAATTAAATAAGTATAAAGGAGAGCTTGGAGGTACTCCAGGCTTGGAAATGGCAGCTTTCCACCTTCTTGTCCTGCTTCCTGCTCTGTCTCGCCACCCGCGGCCGCGGATAACTTCCCGCGTGGAGGAAGGGGAACGGGGCATCCTCCGGCACGTCCCCGCGTGAAGGCGACACCACGTCAAGCATCTGCGCGCCCACATCCATAACTCGGACTCGCGCTGCCTCCTGGATACACTAATTACGGCGAGCGCGTTATTAAAGGCAGGAGCGCTTATGGCTTTTGAGCACTGAAATCCCACTTGCTGAGAAGGGAAATTCTTCCTTTCTTTTTTTTTTTTTTTCCCCTTTATGAGCTCCCCTTGTGCAAGCAAGGTCTTTGCAACAGCGTTTTGTGCATAGCGAGGGGGAGGAAAGGGAAAAAATCCAGAAAATTCCCTCGTTCTTGCGGTTCCGCGCTGCCCCGGCCCGGCTTGTTGCCCCCGCGCAGCCCCCTGCAGCCAGGGGAAAGGAGGCATCCGAAAGCATTAAATACACAATTATTTTTAAAAGCGGTGGTTGTGGGGGGCAAAAGAAGCCTCTATGGAGCCAGGGGCAGTGCTTAGAGACGGGGGGACCCCCCTCCCCGTCGGGGGTCCCCCGGCCGGCGGAGCCCGCGCTATAGCGGGGGCAGGAGGGGACCCCCGGGAGCGCAGCCAGCGGCTCTGCCCGCGCACGGCCCCGCTCGCCGTGCACCTCTATCCGCCTCCTTCTCGTTCCTGGGATCCGCAAGGGCGGCTTCCCCCCTGCAGAGGGAAGGTGCCCAGAATTGCCGTGAAATAACCCCAAATCACACCAAGACCCCACCCGAGCCCCACTGTTTCACCGTATTTTTACCCACTTAAAAGCCAACGTCACCCCCAAATTCTCTCTGCGGCGGGTGGGGGCTATTATTGTTCACAGTTTAATGTATAAGGTAATATTCGATTATTTCTACCTCCTTCATATGCAACCATAGGGGGAAAAATCCCTGAAACCCCTTTCATATTCTTTTATTTTTGTTTAAAAAAAAGATGGCGGCTAAGAAAAAGACTGCTGTTAAACCGGTCATGAAGAAATGCAATAAATTCCTTGTTGTTTTATGAAAATTTACAACTTTGTGATAGAACTTTATGAGTGGCTGGGTTCTGGGATTGGCCAGAGCCGGTCATGTGGACTGCTAACCGTGAACATGAACTTTTTATTATTTCCCATGTGGTTATATTGCACCATTCTTCTGTCCGCTGCACCTTGGGTCGGATCAGTGTCCTCTATAGGGCTCTCGCCTCTTTACATTTTTTTACTTTTGTGTATAAGCTCGGTAGGGCTAAAACAGGGGAGAGGGGAGGGGGGAAGCCTATGCGCACACACACAGATACACGCACATACGCACACTCACATACAAAAAGAGTTACATATGATTTTTTTTTTCAATTCCTGGGTTAATTTGCCTGCTGATTTGGAATCTCAGTGGCAATGGAGGGGAAGTGGAAATTCTGGACCGAGTGGAGGCTATCATTTTTCAAAGAGGGAAGTTACTCCATTTTCTATGCAAATGACAGAAATGCAAGAAGCTATCACAAGTCAGAGAGGCAATCGACGGCTATCAGGTTGGGACAATATTTGTCAGCAAACAGATAAGCCAGCGCTGTCTCTCTCTCCCTATATATTTTACATATACCACAGAAATGGACGTCAAAAGGTAAGGGAATAATATCTGTTTCTCTTCATTTAATTTTAATTGCGAAAATGTATTTGTCAAACTGCCTTTTCTGTTTCATTCCCCAGCTCCCTCTTCCCTCTCTAGTATAGAAAGAAAATGTGGGGTGATAAGGCAGGGAGACACTGTGAGAAATCAGGGATATCGGGGAAGCTAAGATTTGTTTAAGTGAAACGTTCCCCCAAAAATGTGGCATAGGGCGAGAAAGGGAGAAATGGGGAGAGAAAGGAAAGAGAGAAAGGGAAGGAAATAAAAAGGGAAGGGAATTTAAATTGAAATAAAATGTTATAATAAAGGCTAAGAGAAAGAAAGAAAGAAAGAAAGAAAGAAAGAAAGAAAGAAAGAAAGAAAGAAAGAAAGAAAGAA
>JAUBNY010000201.1:757061-770340 GCA_032275445.1 Crypturellus soui
GAGAGGGGAGGGAGGGGTTAAGGGAGAAACAAATAAAGAAAAAATAAAGGAAAAAAAAAAGAAGTCAGGAAAGTTTTCTTTTTTTTTTGGCGAAATAAATAAGATAGGGAAATCAGTGCAAAGCCGGTTGCTGGAGCCGTGGAAGGTAACTGCGGTTTGGGGGGCTTGTTAGTACAGCATCCTCGCTGGAAGGGTCAAAAAGTTGAGGGTCAAAAGTTTACGCCGTGCGTGACTCGGTCCTGGGCGAGGGCGAGAAAAGGGCCGAGAAGCGGCGAGGGGGCGGCCGGGGGTCGGCGGGAAGGGGGCACCCTGGGCCGGGGCTCCCGCGAGGAAACGCGTGGCGATTCCTTAGGATTTTCCAGCGTTAAACCCTGAAACGCTGTTTAGAGTCAAATTAGGAGAAGAGAGGGGGGAAATGCATTTATTAAATCCAATTACGCCGCGGTCCCTATAGGATATTAACGCCAGCAGTTAAAAAATAATTTTCAGGCCAGAATCAATTTTGTTTGGAGAGGGTTTAAATTATTCCGAGGAGGAAAAAAAAAAAAAAAAAAGAGCTTGACACTGTTCGTGAAAATGTGTCCTAACATCTTGCCTTGGAAACACTGCTAAAACGCTTGGAGAGGAGGCTCTCTGCCTCCTCCCCCGGGCTCGGGGGCCGAAAGCTTCGAATATTTTTGTATGTCGTATTCAGTAGGAGGGTAAAAAATAATTACCAAAAAATAAAAAAAAAGGGGGGGGGAAGGATGTGCAAAAAATCAAGGTCATAATTTACTCTCTGCATTTATACCTTAATCGTGGAAAAGCCACAATAATGTAATCGGCAAAATCAATGCACTGATGTTTTTAAAATATCCAATGCTGGTGTTTAAAGGAGCTTCCAGTGTCTGTTTTGCCCCCGATTCCGTTGAAGGAGCTGATTTTGTCGAGCAGAGCGTTTTACGCCGCAGTTTGAATGGGATTTTTTCTTCTATTTCTTGCTTGAAATGTGACTCCACTCTAGCCATTGCAACAGTTTAATGAACTGATATAATAAATATTTCCCTTGGCGTTTCAAAGTTATTTCTACACTGCCAGACTTTGAACCTTCCAAACCCGAAATATTATTTGCACTGGGACTGGGGAAGATCTTTTCAATCGCTTCTTAAGCAAACACTGGAGCAAGGCAAACTCAAAAAAAAAAAATTTTGATGCCCCGTCCCCTCCCCTTTGGCTTTTAAATATTTTCAGCGACTAAATAGTTATAACAGGGGTCATTTTTTTTTTCTTGGAAGAAAATGAGAGAATATTAGAGCCCTGGGAAAGGCATTCTGGAAAATACATTTGCTTTCCCGATGCGGATATATTCATAGAGTAGGTGAAATTCAAGAGAACGTAAAGCGTTTTGTTTCGCGTGATAAGGCTCAGTTTTAATTAATTGCCAAGAATTTGCTTGGTATTTATAAAATATCACTATATAAGGGCTACCGTTTAGTTGTAACTTGGGTGATCCATCTCTTCGCCCTTGTAATTACTATACTTATCTCTATAGAACAGTCATTTCTACTCCAGGTTTATAGAACAGGTAATGGATAATAAAGGCCATTTGTTTTCGGGATATTAAAACAAGCAGGTATAATTTCAAGGCAATAAAAAACCCACCTCCCAACTTTCCCTATAATATTCACTCCTACATTATAACGTTTAAGTTTCAATTTAGGACTACAATTCTGCATGTTCATTTGAAGTAGATTCATTTGAAGCAGTGGAAGGGGGGAGAGAGCGAGGGAGGGAGGGAAGGAGGAAATTAAAGGGATAATTTTCAGGGATATTTCTAATTTATCTCTGCTGCCCGGGACTTGGCCCTTGGGTTTCTCAGTCCTGACCAGGCGCGGAAATCCCAACTCTGGGGTAGGTTTTCCTTGGATTTCCCCCCGCTTCCCGCCCCCGCTCGACAATCCACGACATTTTAATCCCGTTTTACTTGGCCAGTGACCTCCCTCTCGCCGCGCTGGCTCCGCGCACGGGGCTCTTTCCGCGCCCCCGCTTAATACCGCGGCAGAATTAAAAAAGTTGCGATTTGAGCGGGTAAATCAGAGCCGCCCCCGCTGGTTCTGCCCAGAAATGACAGAAATGACACGGGCCGGGGCGGGAGGGAGGACAAGCCAGACTCGGTCCCCGCTCCCTGGCTCAAGGCAGGTGTTGGCCGGGGCCCTCCACATCCCGCTCCGCGCCTCTCCGCGCCCCGCTGCGCTACAGACGCCAGTGGCTTCGTAGTAAAGCGGGTGCTCCGCGGGGCGGGTGCGCTGAGGGGACCTAGCAGAGCAGGGGACACCGCAGCGCTCGTTGCTGCTAGCGCAGAGGTCTCCAAAAGCAGAGATTAACCCAGAAAAAAAAAATACATTATATATTTGTGTGTATATATATGTATATAAATCTCTCTGTATCCGGGAGTTAGAGGCGGGGAACGGCCTGGGGACGGGCGGGCGCCGCTGCGCGTGGCGCGGCTGGTAACGCGCGGGGGCGCGGAGCGGCGCGGGGTGACGCGCGGGTCAGCGCGGCTCGCGGTCGCGGACACGCCTCGCTCTTCAACAAAGCCTGACAAAGTGCGCGATTCGGCCCCAAAGTTGGGGGGCTCGCGGCGCGCAGGGGGCCCCTCGCTCCGCCCGCGGCAGTTCCGCTGGCCGCGGAACACAATGGTTTCTTATCCTGGGGGAGGGGGCACCAAACAGGGCAGAGGGGCGAAAAAATGGGTGGGGGTCGGGAGGCTGGGGGGGGGGGGGAAGTAATGAGTGTTATCGCGGAATAATGTCGCGGGGAAGGAACCCGGGGGAGAGAGCCCGGAATAGCCCAGCCTCGATTCGGGTGGGGAGGCGGGGGGTGCCGCGCGCCTCGGGTTTTAGGTGGTTTCGGAGCGGTGCCGCCTGCAAAGCGACCCGCGGAGGGCGCGCCCGGCGCCGCGGGCAGCGCCGCGAGCCCCGCAGCCCCTCGGCCGAGGTGAGTATCGTCCCCGCGCTACCTGCGCGGTGCGGAGCCGCCCGGCCCGCCGCCCGGGGCGGGGGGGCACTGCCAGCCCCCTCTTTAGGAGGCGACAACGGAGCGTCCCTGGGCGCGCTGGCAGGGGAGATTTTAGCGCCCACCCCGCTCTGGCAGGTGCCGTGGGGAAGGTTTTCGGATGTGCGGGGGTCCCCGCGACCCCCGATAGGGAGAAGACCCCCCCCTCCCACCCCGCTCCAATCCAGAGCGCCGCTTTGAAATGGAAACGAAAGCGCTGGCGCGCGCTGCCCCGGGGAACTTCCGCAGCGCGGGGCGCATTTGTGCGCGCGGGCAGCAAGGTGTGCGGTGAGGGGGGGCGCTTCCCGTTTAATTTGGGATCCCAGGCGGCAGGGTGCGATTTCTGGGAGGATTTCGGGGGGGGAAGGGGGAGGGGGAGAGGGCTGGTAGACGCTAGGGCTGCTGGTTTGCTGGCACCAAACCTCTTTTGTCCGTCACTGGAAAGGAAAATTAAAATTATATATATATATATATATATATTTAGATATGGGAGGGGGTTAAAAATCCCAGGATAGGCCTAGTTATTTCTAGGAGCCTTCATGGCACGCGCTTAGTTTAGCAGGTCTCTTCCGTGAGGGATGAAAGGAAATACAAAAATAAAATAAATCAGAATGGAGTTGGAAAGGAGGAATAAAATTTAAGAGAGAGAGAGGAAAAAAAAACGTCTCTAATGGGATCGGTTCTATAGAATTATTTTATGGCCTCCATCGACACTTTGTACAAGCAGATTTGATTTGGTTTCCTACTTTTATGGCGAGTTTTACAGGAGAAGGGAAGTCGGAGCTTCGCTGCCTGCTCCCCGGCGCAGCAGCCGCGGCCCCGCGCCTCAAACCCGCCCCTGCGCGCGCGGAGGGTGCGCGGGGTGGCCTGGGGTGGCCCTGCGCTTACTGCGGAAAATCCGTGGCCGTTTATGTGCTCAGCCGGGGAGCAGGCGCTTTATCAGGAAAAGCTCCCGATCGCTGCAAAGTTTCTTAAAAGAAAAAATCTCAGGGCACAGCGAGTCACAGGCCAAGCGCCCCAGGACACTCAGTCATTCGGTCGTGGCCGTAACTACTTTTCCCCCTCTAATAGGAAAATAACAGGCATTTAAAAAATATTTATTTGAGATACTTATCGTAAGCGTAGGGGAAAAAATGTTTATATTCAAAATTTTACTGCAAGGTAAATCAGCGTTTGTTGTTTCCTTGTTCTTTTTCTGGTAGTTTCTCTGCTGTGACATTGAAATAACGATTTAATCGGGAAATGCTTGACCAAAAACCTGTTGTCTCTTTTGAAATACACAAAACCAAAATTAGGGGAGGATGTTCTACTTTTAATGTCTTGGGCAACTGTAATTCTAAACGAAATCTCAACGTGATGCTACTCTCATTAGTTCCGAATGAAGGTTCATTACCTAGACAGTATGAATATTTTATTGTTTTATATCCCTTTTTTTCGGAAATGAAAAGCCTTTGATCTTTTTCTCGGGTTGTAAAAAGAATTGCCTGTCATTAAAAAAAAACAAAAAACTGTCGTCCCATCTGCCTTTACATTCTGTATTTCTTTTCATCTGCTTCTTTCTTTCTTTCTTTCTTTCTTTCTTTATATATATATAATGTACCCGAACATGCGCGTATAAAGTAAAATCTTGGTTGACCTCCAAGAACGAAAAATGGATGAAATATTTGTGCTGCATAAGAGAATAGCTAGGAGAGCATCACGACTGAGGCAGCGCAGCGTCGCATTTTACTTTTAAAGCACCATTATTCGGATTCTGCTCTCGTTCTCTATTTATACTAATATATCCATTCCAGGAGATTATTTATTCTATAGTAGTACTAATCTAACGCATAAGGTACAAAGGTAGAAAAAAAGGCTGTATTTTTTTTTTCTAATCAAGATTATAAATTATTCGTGTTTTGAGCGGATACTTTAATTGTGTTTCTTTTGAAAATCTGTAACCCTTTTTATCTATAGATTAAATCCCAATTTCTTTAGTCACAAACTTTAAGTCTCCCCCGTTCCCTCTCCCCGGAAGATAATTTTGGTAGTAGGAAAAGTAGAAGATCTCCGACCAAGGAGGACGCATCTGTCTTCTATATGTACCCTGTAGATCCGAATTTGTGTAAAGGAAGTTGGGTCACAAATTCGTATCTAGGGGAATATGTAGTTGACACAAACACTACAGGTCACAATTCCCGAAGGCAAAACCAACACCCCCTGAGACCCCCCAAAAATCAAACCCAACGGCAAAAAAAAAAAAAAAACCCTACACACCATCACATCAGAATCCCTAAATAAAAGGGTGAAAACAAAGTCTTACAGAAAGCCGCTCTGTAGCTGAAAATAAATGAAAAGAAATCCTTTGGATTTGACCTTAACCTAACTCGAGCTCTCCCGCGATAAACTTTATCATCACTTGGAGATAAAATCAGAGCGCTCAGACGGGGGGCGGGCAGCAGCGCTGCGCAGAGGGACGAGAGTCCCCCCACGGCTGCGGTTCGTGGCACCGCGGCAGCGACACCGAGCGAAAACGGGACTGGGGAGCGATTTTTGTGCCTTTCGGATTTTAGCGCCAATCGGAGTATTTCAGGGTGCTTTTTGAAAGACTGTCCTTTTGCTGTGGCTTTTAAAGCGTCTTTATCACGGGCGAGACGAAGCTGCATGAGGACTTCTCTTAATTCTCGGTAATTGCTCATCAAGCCCTCGCCTCCCCGCTCGGAGGACGCGCTCCCTTTCCCTCCGCGAGTGGGAAGGAGCCCATCTAAAGGCGCAGCTAAATGTGATTTAGGAGAGCGGGCACCCCGATTTAGCCGCTGAATTCCCTATCGATCCCAAAGAAGCCCTATTCATCTCTGCCAGGCTCGGGGCGCACTCTTCCCGCTCCTATCACCTCAGCCGGCACCGAGACGCAGCCGCCACCCGGAGGGACCGTATGGATCGTGTGCGGGGGCAGCCAGGCTGATCCGCAGCCCCGCAGCATTTTTTAATATATTTTTTGTCCTTTTTCTATTTTTTTCCTCCCGCCCCCCCCTCCTCCCGTCCAAGACACTCCCTCGGCGGGGGAGGGCCGGGGGGGCCACCGAGCTCCCGGGGCGCTGCGGAGCCCGGGCCTGGCGGGGCCCGGGGGCGGCGCGGCCGGGGGCGGCCGGAGGGGAGCGGGCGCCCCCGGCCGCCTCCCCGGGGCTGCGCGGGGCCCCGGGAGAGCCCGTGCCGGGCAGATTTCCTTATCCGGGGATCGCAGGCCACCTCGTCATTGGCCCGTGCTGTCACATGGACTCCAACTTTGTTCACTTGACAGTAAGTAGGAGGGTTTCACGAAACAGGAAAACGAGTAAAGGGGGGGACAGGAATAAATTTTAGGGTATATATTTTTTTTTTCCGTGTGTGCAATTCTAAGAAATTAATGGCCATGAGCTCCTTTTTGATCAACTCCAACTATGTGGACCCCAAGTTCCCACCCTGTGAAGAGTATTCCCACAGCGATTACCTTCCCAATCACTCGCCGGAATATTACAGCAGCCAGAGGCGAGAGGGCACTTTCCAACATGAAGCGATGTACGAGCCGCGGTCAGCGTGCAACGAGCAGCTCTACTCGTCCTGTCCGAGCTCCGGCCACCAAGCAGCGGTCTTATCCCCCCGGGGTCATGTCCATCCTCCGGCCGGACTGCAGAGCCACCTCTCTGAGCCAAACCAGCCCTGCGAGCCGGGCACCCCCAGCCCGCCGCCCTCCTGCAGCCAAAACTCTCTGAACCAAAGCCCGGCCAGGTCCTCGTGCAAAGAGCCGGTAGTTTATCCCTGGATGAAAAAAGTCCATGTAAGCACGGGTAAGTGAACTAAAGAGGCTTTGCTTTATACTAAGTAGCACCTCAAAGTCTTGTAGAAATCTTATTGCACCAGTTGTAAAATAACCATTCGCGGAGATTTACGAGCGCCTGTTTGCAGAGCGGTATAATTACATCCTCCATAAATTTTTATTGCTCTGCTTGGCCATGTGCCTTTGAAGTCTCTGTTACCATCCTCCTCCAATTTCTTGCAGGCTACTTTTTTATGGCTGTTGAATCTTCATAAGTTAAGTTTTATGTTTTCGTAATTTGTATTTAAGTGGCGGGTTGAGTAAACTTTTACTATTCCTCCCCCCCCCTTTTTTTTTTTTCACTGTGATATTTAATGAAAAGGATCCTGTGTTTGCCTCCGTGTATGTGTGTATGGGGAACTTTAAAGATTTGGGGGTAGTAGAGTGATGCTCAGACAGGGTTGTGCGTGTTTATATATAGATATACACACATATACACATATATGCGCGTACACACACACACGCACGCACCCTCTCGCAGAGGGCATGGAGAATGTGTCTAAGGGACCTTATAAAAACAGGAATATACGTCAAGCAACGAGGATGGAGGTGGAGATTTGGAGATAGGCTCTGGGTATATTTTTAGAAGGTTTGTGGTGTATTTTTTGAGTATTCCCCCACCCCCAAAGAATGTGTGATGCTTTTTTGGCGGGGGGCGGGAGGAACCGCGCAGTAATTCTTCTTCTTCTCCTCTTTCTCCCTCCTTTGTGTGTGCTCAGTAAACCCCAATTACTCCGGCGGGGAGCCCAAGCGCTCGCGCACCGCGTACACCCGCCAGCAGGTCCTGGAGCTGGAGAAGGAGTTTCACTACAACCGCTATCTCACGCGGAGGCGCAGGGTCGAGATCGCGCACAGCCTCTGCCTCTCCGAGCGCCAGATCAAGATCTGGTTCCAGAACCGGCGCATGAAATGGAAAAAAGATCACAAGTTACCAAATACCAAGATCAGGTCTAACTCCTCGAGCTCCTCGGGCAGCCTGCAGCTACAGCAAGGAGCTTCCCAAAGCCGATCCAATGGACCAGCCAGCAGCCTATAACTGTTCCGTGTGTGGATGAGAGCGTGTCTGTGGGTACGAGTTTGGGGGTGTGTGTAGGGAACACAGGATATTTTTTTTTGTTCTAGCAGCCAGGGAAGGAGGGGTGCTCCGTATTTATAGGGGGAGCAGAGGGAGACTCGGCTCCAACAAAGCCGGGCCCTGCTGTTGTGCCTCTCTTCCATTAAGAGGAGGCTGTAGAGAGTAGTTTTCAGATTTGGCTAAGATGGATCCTTGTTTCATCTTTAATCACGCCAAGCTCTGCCCCATTTGTCATGTTTACTCTCCCGTACAAAGGATGGACCTTATGTCTGCTATTACCTCGACAACCAGCGTTCACTTTAATAAATGAGGCTCAGCTTCTTCAAGACGAACTGGATCCCCCCCACTTTTTTTTCCATTTTTTTTTTTCCCCTCGCCTACCAGCCACAAAACGAAAATTTCTATTCAGACAACCCAAAGACTCGGCGGTTCTAGCACAGCCCCGTGGTGGCGAAAACCAACAAACCAGCTGAAAATCCGCGGTGCTCCGCGCTGGCCCCTGGGCCGCGGCGCAGCCCGGGGGTTGGGGGGGAACCACTAAAACAAACTGAAATTGTGGTCAGGGAGCGGTGGGCAAGGAAAGCGAGAGCGGAGCCTTATGCGGGACCCCCCCTCCCCGCCATTTGGAGTCCAGGGGGTTAATTGCTTCACTTGTGAGTCTGGGGAGGGAGGGAACGGGGGGGAAAACGTTTAGTTTAGAAACCCGGTGGTGCCACCTGAAATGCGAGTGCGGGGAGCGGAGAGCGGCTCCCCCGGCCCGGGAAATGGAGGCGGGGGGTGCGGGGCCCCCGGCGGGGCGGCCCGGGGGGGCTCGAGGTGTCGCCGCGCACGGGCCGCGGGCGCGGAGCCACCGCCGCCTTTTGTCCTTCGCCGCGTCCTCAACCCCCGTGTAAACAGCGGGAAAAAAAAAAAAAAAAAAAAAAACGCGAGTGGAAATAAATGTTTCATTGTGAAGCTGATCCCGTGTGATTTTGTGCTGCTGTTGTTCTGCTGGCGTGGGGGGGGAATAGATTTTTTTGCAACATTTTAATTAAAAAGCACGTCGCTTTTGAGCTGGGGTTTCTGTTGTCAATGGCACAGCCTCAACTCCCTAATGAAAACAAAAGATGTTTGACTATGGGGTACATCAGCCTTAAGTACTGCTAAGCCTTACATATTATGATTTATTTATTCTAAGCCTATATTAATATGCTCTTCCCAAACTGGTTTCAGACAAAACAGAGGTAGTCATTAGTGCGGGGCTTGGCTTTAAAGAATTGATGGAACGCTGTATTTCTCTAGAGAGACTTCTTGATTTAAAAAAAAAAAATCTCCTTCTCCAAGGTAGTTAATGCATTAATGAGTCTAATTTTTGCACAGATGTTTCTCGGTGTTTGCAGGTTTTCTGTGTATTTTTATATTACAAAGGAGCTGGCTCCTGCGATAGCTCATAGCCTGACAAGCAAATAGATAATCAAGAAGACAAATGGCTTCTTTTGTGAGCCGCAGCTCTTGTATTAATTTTCATTTTCTTTCTCATAGAAAGTATCGAAAATACCGCTCAAGACGAAATAACACTGCAGTTCTAAGTTACAAATATAAGAAAAAGACTATTGTGCACGGGTAGGGGGGCGGCGGGGAGGCCTCCTCCTCTCCCCATTTGAGGAAAATAATCATTTTCTTATACTTGCCTCCAACGAAAATGGCTTTTGCTTATTTGTTCAGTGTTTATGGGCTTCTTGGAGACCCCCCATAAGCTGCGCGATATCCCAGGGACAAAGGCAGCGCCTGGGACATTTGAGGCCGGACTGTGTTTATTGCTGGGGCTTTATTTGTATTAAGTCACTGCGCGACCACCTTGCAAATAAAGTGTCTTCAGATGTGGCCCTTCCCCCAGCCCAAACAAAGGGCCGTTATATTTTTCTTTCTATTGAGATTTTAATACTAAAAAATATTAAAAATGCAGTCACATGATACAGATTTGATACACGTTTCTGATGCAGAAGAGGGGGATTTATAAAGACATTTTGGGTTTTGGGTTCCCAGGCAGCAACTGGAGGCCTTTAAAGTTTCTTTTGTTGATTTTTTTTCCCCAGAAAGGGTGGCAAGGGCTGTATTTTATTGTAATGTCTGAGGTTGGGGTGGTTTTGTTGTTGTTGCATTTTATTTTACTGTTTACCCTTTGATCTGCTGTGGATGCGAAGAGGGTGTTATTTTCAGGATAGTGCTTCTAAGAATGGCAAAAATAGTTCCTAAAAAAAAGCATATGCTTCTAGGAATGCAGGTTCTATAGAAGCAAATCAAAGCTGGAAAGTATGAATAGAATAGAAGGGGGAGAAAAGAAGATTTCTATAGGACCTAAGTTCACAGCCATTATAAGCAGACAGAAGCCAAGAAAAATGCGAGAATTATACAGAAAATCATTAATCACTTCTTTTCTTTAAATACTTATCCTTTTCCCATTGTTATTCAACAGCAAATCTCCGCAGACCGTCTGTTGGGAAAAAAGCACCCGGAGCCCTACCAGAATCTTCAGGGGAAATAATAATATTATTAATAAAATCTGGATCGTAAAGGTGAAAGCTTTATTTTTGGGGGAGAAAAAAACAAAAGCAAAAGCCCCCAAGCCGCCCCCTCCCCCAGACCTCTCACTTTGGAAGAAACCACCCCAGCCATGAGGGCCGTGGAAAAAGGATGTGGGAGCGATGCAGGTAACAGCACTGGTCTCTTGGCATGCATTTCTAACAAAAAAAAAAAAGAAAGAAAAGATGAAAAAAATAACATGAATTCTTGTGCGGGGTTTTCCTTCTCTTTTTTTTTTTTTTTTTTTTCTAATTTTATGCTACCCTATATGTGCGAAGGGAGCGAGCACAGAAACTTTGCAGGCAGGTTGTGGGAGGCTGCGGCTCTGGGTCTGAGGCGGCTCTGGGTCTTCTCGCTCCTTTCGGGCCCTTTTGGTTCTTATTCTGATTTATTATTTTGTACGAGCGGGCGCTGCTTGCCCATTTCTCCCCGTACAGGACGGTTCGGGGGGATTTTGCGGCTTGGAGACTCCGAGGGGCTCGGGCCTTTGCAGAGAGCAGGGGGCCCTGCTCGTCCCGCTTGTCTCGGTTGTCCCGACACGTCGCTAGCTGGGACACCCCCGGGGTGGTGTCCCGGGGATGGGGGCATTAGGGGTTCCTGAGGTCCCTCCGCGGCGCGCGGGAGCACCCTGGGCCCCTCGCAGCTCGTGTGTGTCGCGGGGAGGGGGTGGGAGGAGAATTTGGGGAGGTAAAATTCAGAGCTCGCCAGCCCCGATGGAAGGATAGAGTTCACGCAGAGGACACGTTTTCTAGGCGATTAGCTGGGCATTAGAGCCCCGGACTGACCTCTCAAACCCCTTGACCTCTGCGAGGCTGGACATTGTGCTGGGCAGCGCGGAGCGGCCCGAGGGCGGCGAAACTCCGTGTGTGCGGGAGCTCGGGGCCCGCCTCGGCCCGGCCGCGCGCCCTTCGCTGTCGCTTCGGCTCTTCTTCCTTTCTTGATATTTTTTAGCCATGTGAGAGGGGAATGGGCACGGGCAGAACAGGGTGCCAGGAGAGAGTGAATGGAGTTGCGGTATTTCTGCTCGGAATCGTTCCCCACTGGGCTTTGTCCCCTCTTTTATTCCCCTACTTCACTTCAAGGGGCAAAACGCTGTCGCTGCTCGGGTTTTTGTGAGGAAAGGAGAGGAACGGGAGGAAGGAGTTTGCGGTTGGTCTGTGCGGAGAGGACTCTCATCCGTGCTTCGCTTTAGGACAAAATCATACGGATAATTTTATAAGAATAATAATAAAAAGGACCCCAAGCAAAGCAAAAATGCCGTGAGCGGCCGCCGCCCCGTCCCTTGCTCCGTCTCCCGTCGCATTTTCAGAAATTCCTTTGTCTCCCGGTGTCCCTCTCCCCTCCTCCCGCCTCCTTCCCCCGCGCTCCTCCCGCTTCGCCCCTGCGCGGGGTGCGCTCAAAGGCCGCTCTGTGCCCGGCGGCGGGGCCGGCGCTGCGCGGGGCTGCGCGGCCGAGGGCCCCGGGCACGGCCGGGCCGCTCATCCGCACCGGGATCCCCGTCCCAGGCGGCCCTCGCAGCCAACTCCCCCACTTGGACCCTCTTTGTGTCCCCTCGCTTCCCAAATGGACAAAAGCGGCTCTTGTGCGCGGGCGAAAGTGCAGCCGCCGCGGATGGTTGTTTATGTGAGAGCAGGAAAAAAATCACCACCTCTGTGTAGGTGCCCGTATAGGCTCTATACGCGCGCGGAGGCGGTTTCTGCTCTAGGGCCCGGCCGCTGCTCGAGGCGCCTCTGCGAGCAGCGCCCTGGGAGTCTCGCGGCCCCTGGCAGATTTACGATCCGCAATAAGAACGGCGGGTTTCAATCCGTAAATCAATCTCGCTTTCTCACTGTATAAACGTTCATTTTATCTTTAGAAAGAAACCGGCTTTGATCACGGCACCTCGGAGGGTGAAGCCGCGGTTTATGGCCGCATTTCCGACCCTTTGAACTAGGAGCTTTTTTAAAAAAACAACAAAAAAAACTAAATTGGTGCTTCTTTTGCATGAAACAAACCCAAAGTGCCAGCGGAGGTGGAGAGCGGGCGTTTGTTTTGTTGTCGCCTGAGATCGGGATTTTTTTTTTAACCCCACTACATTCATAGGGACACTTCGGTTTATTTCTAAGAAGGAAAAAATGGTTGCGCCCAAGTGCAAGTTGCGGTTTCTGGACTGAACTATCCACCCAGCCCCTGCGAGTTCCCCTTCCGCGTGGACCCCCGATAAGGGTCTTTCCCGCAGAGCCCCCTTTTAATTCTACCCCCGCCCCGCTCCCTTGCGCGCCCGGAGCCCTCTCTCTTCCCCCGCCTCCTCCACTCGATAACATCGATTCAAAAATAATCGCGATCTTTGCAAAGCGACGAGCTCCCCCGCTCGCCTCGTCCCCGCTGCCGCGCAATCCTGTCCCGCGGCCCCGCGCAAGAAGCTCCCGAGAGGGGGGCCTCGGTGCTCCCCGCCGCTCCCCGCGCCGTTTTGCGCAGCCGCGCTATTGTCTGCGCGGAGAGTCGGGGTCCCCTCCGCGCAGCGCGGGGCCAGGACATAGACAACCCCGCTCTCCTTGAGCCCTGCGGCCGCTCCCTCCTCCGCGCTCTTTGTTGCTCCTTTTTTTTTTTTCCTTTTTCCCCCTTTTCCTTATTTTCTTTTTTCTTTTCTTTCCCTTTCTTTCTTTCTTTTTTTCTCTCTTTCTCTCTTTCTCTCTTTCTCTCTTTCTCTCTTCTCTTTCTTTCTCTCTTTCTCTCTTTCTTTCTCTCTTTCTCTCTCTCTTTCTCTCTCTCTCTTTCCTCCCTGTATTTCCCAT
>JAUBNY010000201.1:777344-790333 GCA_032275445.1 Crypturellus soui
TTTCCATCTTCCAGTTCCCTGTGCGTTAGAAGCAGCCGTTGCCTCATTGCCGTGCCGAAATCTCCCCCTCGCAATTAAAAATTAACTAAGAGCCAGGATGGATGGGAGCCCTTTGATATGGTGATGAGGCTGACGGCCCAAATACCCCTACAGTAAAACAGGGCTCTAGCGGTGGCCCAGATGGGCCTGGATTTGCGTGGAAGGAGGCGACAGATCCCCGGTCCCCGTACGGCTCCCTGTGGACGATGGGCACTCGGTGCAACATTCCCAAAGAGGAAAAACGGTTCCTTAGGAGCGCTCCTTCCTCTGCCCCCTCTCCTGAGACTCTCTCCTCAGAAATGGCTAGTCCTTGGGAATTATCAGGTGAAAAGCAGGTAAAACGCAGCTCGTTTCTTCTCTGACATCCCCTCGCCCCGAGCCCAGCTCAGTCTGCAGCGCCGGCCGAGTCCCGGGTTCAGGCGAGTATCACTGCAGGAATAACCGAAATCCTCCCTTTTGTCCCAGAAACGGCCGCGTCCGCAGTGAGGGTGCCTCGCCACCCCGCTCCTCCCGAAGAAAGGGCAGTGGCAGAAAGTTTCGGAATCCGCGTTTTCTCCCCATTTTTTTTGCGGGGAAGGGAGTTAAAAAGGCAAAAAAATCGGGCGGGCAGAAGGTGGCGGCGGGGCCCGAGCCCGGGGCCGCCCTCGCGGGCTCCATTCCCTTTTCCCTGCCCGCGGAGCCGGCTCCGTCCTCCCGTGCCCGGCGCCTGGGATGGAGCCTTGGGGCGCGCTGGCTGCTGCGGTCTCGTTCCCGGCACTTGGGTTCCCTCCTTCGCTTCCAGAGGAAAAAAAAAAAAGAAAAGAAAAAGAAAAAAAAATAACAAGGGAAGAAGGGACGAAGCCCGCGGAGCCGCCGGGAGCGAGGCCGTCCCGGCCGGACGGAAAATGGGGAATTCTCTGCCGGGGGATTCGCGGGACTGCAGGGGGGAGCGGGGCATTTACCAATTCTGTATAAAATGGGCAAAAGGTTGACGTGTCCTGGTCACGTGGGTGCATATTTCAAGCTATTATTTTGGCATTTGGAAGCGGGGGGAGTGCATAAAAGTGGAGTTGGTGATTCCCAGCCTGTCTCTGCTCCCAAAATAGCTGTTTGTAGCACCCTGATGCCGCCCATCGCCCCTTTCCCTCCCCGTCCCCCGCGTGGGCGCTGGGGGCCCGGGGAGGCCCCAGTCCCGGCGGGACCCGGGGCTCCGTGGCCGCCTCCCGGGTGTTTTGTTTTATTTTTCGGGGCCGATTCAAACGCGCTTCCGCGGAATGATCATTAACCTGGTGAGTTATTGCTCCTCCAAGAAAAGGTCACGGGGACAATAAGGTCTAATCTGTCAAGGAACCTCCACTCATTTTCATTTCTTATCCCAGTTGGCTTCTGTTTGGGGCTGCAGCAGATCCTGGGCCCTCTATAAGCCCCTTCCCTCGGGTTCTCCTTGGGAGGACCCCCAGCTCCTTCCCTTTGGGCACAAAAAGGGCGAAGGCGGGTGCTGAATCCGCGGGAAGGAGCTGGTGGGGGCTCCGCAGCCCCCGCAGCAGGTTTGATTCGTCTTCTACCAAAATTAACGCAAAGTAGAGGGGAAAAAAAAAAAAAAAAAAAAAAAGGAGCAGAGGAAAACAAAGAGCCTCGCGGGGAGAGACGCTCACTCCGTCCCTTCCCTGCACGTTCCGCAAGGGAATCCAGTAAAAAAAACAAAGGAAAAGAAGAAAAATATCCCCCCACCTCCCTTGCTTCAGCCTTTATTTGCAGCATCTCCTTTCTAGTTCGTCGCTCTCCAAGCATAACCAGTTCCTTCCTCCCCCCGCGCGTGTTCTGCGTCTCGCGCGGACAAGGGCTGCGCTTTCCTCTCCCTTCCCTTCTTCATTTCGTTCTTTCCTTCCCCTTTTCCCCGCTTTTTCCAGCTCCTCGTGTCTGCGGAGGGGCCGCAGAGCCCCAGCTGGCCGGGAAGGCCGCGATGGAGGCGGGCTGGCGCCCGCGCGGTGTATTAAGCGGGCGCGCATGTAATAATAATAACCCCAACAAAAACTAGAGCTCCGGGCCGCCGCCGGGGGAGGGTCACGGCGCATCCGCCGTGATTTATGGACTCGGGAGGGTGTCACGAGCAGGGTAGGGGTGTGAGGGGAACATTTTTATTTGAGATTAATAACATCAACATACAGAACGGAAACAGGATTATTAAAGCGACTGAATGTTTCCCCAAACGAAAATATTTTTAAATGAGATTGCTTTTTCTTTCTCTCCTTCTCTCCTGCTCTCGGAAGCCTCCGTGCCAAAGTTGCGGCTATAAATCTCGGCGTAGCTTTAAAAATGTTTACGACTTGATCCCGTTAATTCTGATCCCAACTCGCTCGTGTGTGAACGGGGGCTGCGGCCGCCATAAAACAGTGTCCCCCCCCGCTCGGGTCCCCTCCCGCGACCATCGCCCCCGCATCGGGGAACACAGCGAGGTTTATTCGCAGTCCTCGAGGCTTTCTTGCCTTTGACGAAAATAGCCTGGAATTTTCCCTACTGTTTAGCCATTGTTGAATCCGAAGCTAATTAACTGCATATATTTAATTTCTCAAATGCATTTCATGCTGAAATCACCAGCTGCATTTAACTAAAAGGCCTCACATTTTTTTTTTTTTTTTCTCTCTAAGTTGCGTTCAGGCTTTGGCCACCCTCTGCAAGAAGCGCCCGCGATTCTTGGCAACGCTCCGCTCTGTAACGGGTCTAATGGCAAATGCGAAACGCAGAGGGGCAAAACGTCCCCCCCCATCCCCGCCACCCGTGGGTGTCCGTGCGTGGAGCTGGGGGACATCTGGGGCAGACGCGGATGGGCATCACAGCCACAAGCCTCGTATCCCCCATCTCCAGTCACAATTCTGCTTATAAATGTGCAGGGAATGCTGCAATCCCTGGAAAATCCTATGGATTCTTGGATGAGAAATAATCTCGGAGGAAATACTGTGGCTTTTGTTCATTAGAGCCCATATTCTCCCTGCCCCCTCCAAGATTTCCCTGTGTCATGAGTTTCCTTGTCCATGCTTTTCTGACTGAAGTTTCGTATTTTTTTCAGCTCTTTTCCTTTCTCAAACTCCACCGCTGCCTCCTATCTGCTGGACCAGACATCAGAGACCTGGTGAGTTTGGCTGAATGTTGCGCCTGGTCCCTGCTCCTTCTATATCCATAGTTCGCCCCGTCCCAAGGCGTTCAAAGCCGTTCCTACCCTAAAGTCACCCAAAGGGACTTTATTTTCCACTACCCCAACCACGAGCTCTGCTGCCCTGCATTTCAGCTGAGTATTTTCATTCTGCTACTGGCTTGTCTTTAAACTCCGTGATTTATGGCTGCAACTTGGAGGGAGTATTCTAAATGGAACATATTTCCTGCGCTCCCTTTGAAGGGAAACCCAGTCAGATCACAACATTTGCTGCTGATTTTGCGAGGAGTGCAAAGGAGTTACATTTTAAAGCAAAAAGTTGCAACAAAAGCAAAGATGGAAATACAAGGAGAGCCCACAAGCTACTTACAGGAGCTCAACATATAAACGTGCAAGGAGCTTTTTAAGGTTTTGTTTTCTCTGCTGTTTTTTAAGGTTAAAACAAATGTTTGCACTTGAGAAGAGTTACTTGCACAATCTGAAGCATTTCCGATACTCAAAATAGGTCAGAGAAGATCCCTATGCAGAAACCTATTGGGTACCTCACCTACAGAGAAGTCTTTAAAAAAAACAGTCCATGGTTGTTATTCTTCTCGCCTCCACTGGACTCCTCAGCGCCGGGGTTCCAAAATATGAACTATCTTGTTGAAGAATATTTATGTGAGAGCAGTTCATATAAAGTCAGAATAAAATCACAGTGATGATGTGCCCTGGTCGAGACGCTGCCCTGGGGGCTCCGCAGGCTGCACGGGCGAGTCCCGCGCTCCTTGGGACTTCATCCTTCCCCCAGGAAGCCCCCGCTGTCCGGTCAGTCCTCCCCAAAGGCCCGGGTTTGGGGACACTTTCGCGTTCCTGGCAGAGCCGCCAGCCCAAAGGTGCCCGGAGGAGCCCTCGGGACAGACCCTCCCGGCGGAGCCCCGAGCGCCTTTGTGGCCGCTCATTTGCTCGCTTTGCAAAACGCGAATCCCCCCGCTTCCCACCCCCATAGCCGCCCAGTCAGCACTTAACGCAAAGGAGCGAGCGACCAAATTAAAGGAGGGGAGATAATTGCGATGAGAAAGAAAAGTAGCACTTAATAAAAAAGAATTAAAAAAAAAAAGGGGGGGGGGGGAGAGAGAGAAAAGAAAAAGTGCCGACACGTCCATTCCTCGCCCCGCGCCGCCCTCCCACTCGTCGCCCCCCCGGCCCTCCCCACGGCGCCTCTTGGCCAGTTGCACTTTTGGGCGGCCGCCCGCGGGCCGCAGCGCGTAAATCTCCCGTGGCGACAGCGACAGCCGCGTTCCCGCCAGCAGCAGCCGCGCGGCCCAGAGCGGCGCTAACGGTGCCCCCCGCCCAGTCCCCGCTCAGAAGCCCCCCCGGCCCCTCACGCCCCCTGCGCGGCTTGCGGAGCCCGGGCTGCCGCTTGCGCGAAACTTGACGCGAAACCTGCGCGGGCTACGGAGCCCGGTTTGGGCCCCCCCTTCCTGCTGCTTCCCTCCCCGCTCCCCCCAATAGCCCCTTTCCAAGTGCTTTCCCAACGGGAACTCCACCAGGAGCCCCGCGAGGCGAGGGGCAGCGCGGGGGAGCAGCAGCGGGCGAGCGAGCCGCGATCCCCGGGGCCGCAGGGGCGCGGGCGGGGGGCGCCGCTCTGACCATCCCCGGTCGCTCTAGTAGCCCAAACGGGCACCTGAGGGCCCCGCCGCCGCGCCGGGGCCGCTTGGCCCCCTTTCCGCCTAGGCCGCTGGCCACCCGGCCGCAATTAACATAATTTTCGCCGGTGACGCCGCTCTGCCCACGAGCCCGGGCTCGCTTTATTTTTAAATCTCCCCCTCCGCTCCGTTTCCCCCCGCACACCCCCTGTAGCCGGGATTCTGCTCGTTATTATTTTAATCCCAGCCAAGCATTGCATAGTTAAAAGAGGGGGGGGGGGATTGTGTTCAGCTTTTCTTTCTTTCCTTTTTTTTTTTTTTTTTTCTCTCCCTTCTCCTTTCCCTTCTTCCCCTTTGCCGTGCAAAGCAGAGGCCATTGTTATCAGTGAGCAGCGCGTACCAGGCTAGAGGGCAACCAGAACCGCCGCTTAGGCCAGGCAAAGCCCGCAGCTTCTCCGCACAGCTTGGGAGCTGGAGAGCATCGTGATTTTTTTTTCTTCTTCCCAAACGGAGACCGAGAGACAATTTGAGCTGCCGTAACCGAAAGCTCCACTGGCTGAGCCCCCTCCCCCCTGTTTTGGCTTTTTTTTTTTTTTTTTTTCCTTTATACATTTATACACACACTGTCTGGATTGTTTTTTTTTTTTCCTCCTCTCTCTTGTATATTCCTTTAACATTTTTAAAGGAAGGGGGTCATTCCGTGCGTATTGATTGCGTGGATGCTGGATGTGAAAATATATTATGTCTGCCTGTGCTTTGCTCGTCAGAGACTAAGGTAAGCCGGACTCAAATAGGCTATCACTTTGTGAATGGCGGAGTATATGTCCCAATGATTTATGACCATATGACTCCAATCTCGGTTCAAGAAGAGTTCACAAGCTTTAAGCTTCCTTCCACGCAGAGCCTCTTTCGCAGCCCTCATCCAGGGCCCTGTTCCCCCCCGCTTCCCAACTGGGGAGTTCTCGTTGGGGTGAATCTCGCCCGTGGGGGAGGGAAGAGGGAAATTTTAGGAATGTGGCTCTATTTTCCAGGCATATTTCCCGCAAGGCAGGCGCTGCGATTTGAGGGTCCTTCTGAGCAGCCGACCTATTGTTCAGGGCATGGTTAGAATATTTATTATTAATAATAATTTAAATTAAAAGCGGGGCGATTCCTCGTTTCGCTCGGTCTGCGAAAGGTACCTCAGGCGGGGCGGGGGGAGGGGGGAGCGCCGCTCTTCTTCATAAACAGAGGCAGGTTGTGAATTTAGGATTTCCAACATGGAGGGAATGGCTCTCCAGGGCAGTGCCTCCTCCTTAGGCTTCTTTTATCTTCTCCCTCGACCGACTGATTTTTTTTTCCCCCAAAAAAAACCTCCTTCCTCCGCAGCCCTTTCCTTCTCCCATCTCTGCCTTTTTCTCGTTTTCTCTCCTTTCCTTGGGAGCGGCCCCGCGCCGCCAACTTCCCGGCCCGGAGCCGGGAAACGGGACCGCACGAAGTGAAACTTGGAGCCGCTGCGGCGCCCGGCGGGGTCCCCCGGCTCCAGCGGGACAAAACCCAATATTTGCTCTTCTGCTTGGGATTATTATTTTTTCCTTCTTTTTTTCTTTTTTCTTTTTTTTTTTCCCTCGAACATTTCTCGGAGTAAATAATCGGGAATGCGGCGGCGAGGATGAACGAGCGGCGATCGCGAAGCGCGGCGCGCCGCGGTACAAAGCGAAGCGTCCGCGGAAGCCACAAGCTGTGGGCGAGGAGGCCGTAAATTTATTTTATGGACATTTAAAAAAAAATCACCGCTGTTATTTTTAGCCGCTTTCGCTGAGTCTCTCCGCCCCGTCCTGTTCTTTTTTTTTGCCTTTTTTTTTTTTTTTTTTTTTTAAGAAACCCACGGCAGCCAGGGAGGCCTCGCATGAACCCCCCCTGCCCTCGCAGACATTTGCAGCAAATCGGGCCGTGCTGCAGGCGCCGCTGCTCGCGGGTGAACTCGCGGCTCCCCGGTGGGGCAGGACCCGACACTTTCTGCGGAGCCGAATTTCTCCCAGCGAGGAGAGGCGCCCCCCGGGCCGGGCCCGTCCCCCGCCGCACAAAGCTCCATCGCCGGGAAATTTGCGGCGCCCGTTTGGGAATGCAGGGTGTAATCGGGGCAGCGAGACGGTGCCGACGCGGCCTCGTTGTCGGGGCTGCGCGAGTGGGGTAGGGAGGCTCTGACACGACACAAGCGACGGGGGGACAAGATGCTGCTTATTGTGAGGCTCCCGTTAAACCCCGTGCTCGGAAACACCGCGTTGCACTTTATGATCACACATTTTATCCTTTTTTTTCCCCTATTTTTTTCTTTTTAGAATAAAACAGCCTCAATTAAATACATACATATATATATATATATATATATACAAGGGATACAGTTAAATACACAATGGCTATAAATTTTTGGAGAAAAAAAAAATCAAAACCCCTAAGCAGCAACGCAGCAGCTTCTCACCAAGTCTGAGCTGCAGGGAGAAGTTGCTGCCTCTTAAATCTGTTTGTTGCTTGATTGATTCTCACACGACATTTTTTTCCCAGACAAGATGGTTTTGTGTATTTTTAAGGTTTTTTCTACTCAGTTTCGTTAAAGGGAAAGTGTATGATTTGAGAAAATAAAATTTTAAAAGAGAAAAAAAATGAAAGGAAAAAGAAAGAGAAAAATAGAAGCAATATAAAGGGAAAAATGAAAAAAAAAAGACAAGGGAAAAAGGTTTCATTTTGTAATTAATACTTTGGTCTGGATTTTTAGACTTTATGGATTTAGATTGAGAGAGGGAGAATGATGAGAATCCAAGGGGGACAAAGTTGGGAGCAAATGGCCTGGGATGTGTTTGTTTCCCAAGGAGTGTGTGGCAGGGAACAGCAATTAAACTGTCTGGGAATCGCATGTGGCCAGGGGGGAGTCCCAGCACCCAGACCCACGAGTCCAGTGGTGCAGGCAGCGAACGGGTTTATTTGCTAAATGCAACCTGTGCTCCCCGGGAGGAATAACCAGGCCAAGGAAACACATTCTTGAATTCCTGCCCCTGCTGAAATCTGCTTAAAATATTTGCGCCAAATTCCAGAGCTGTTGTGAGTCACTGAGTAAACAGCCCGGGCAGCCAACTGTGTCAAGACATTGCTAACCTGCATAAAACATATTGACTATTTGCTGCTCTCTATTTAAAAACAAATATTCCAGGCAGCAGCCCTACTGTAAACTCAGCAACCTTTGACTCTCTGAGGCTTCTCCCTTCTGGCTCGGTAGCATCCCGCTTGTTTTTCTACATGGGAAGCATCGCTTTGAGTGGATGTGGATGAGAAAGTGTTTCTGTGCATGTGATGTGGGCATAGGCACGTGTATGTGTGCACAACACGCGTTGACCTGCACACACACACATCGATATATGGGAGTGTGTGTGCATGCAGGGGTGTGGGGCTATATGCATAGAAATGAATATAGATGTAAATAGAGGTATATGGATGAAAGGACGGTACTTATTAAGCGTATGTGCAGTTAAACATCCTCAGTGCTATGGTGTAAAGGAGAGAATAATAATAAAAAAAAAGGGCCAGCAAACAGCTAGGAAAACAACCCTCCCAAATCGGCTGAGCACTTCTGCAGCGAGATGCTTGTGAGCCTGCCCGGGCTGCACAGCACAAATCTGCTCCGAGCATCTGTTCACCCTGTTCTGCAGGACCCTATTCATGTCATGTGCTTTTCAGGGCCCAAGATGGATTCATAGGCCGGGTACTATTATTGTGTGTTTTCTCCTAACCTTTCAGGTCAGCTTCCAATAGACAGCTGGAAACGGCCTGTCACGTGGCCTTGGGGTGCCAATGTTCTGCCATAGGGGTGTCAAGACCCTGGTAGCTGGAAAAATCATTTTGGGGAGCCCCAGAGATGCAGAAGACGACCTACTACGACGGCTCCACGCTCTTTGGGGGCTACTCCTATGGGAGCGCCTCCGGGTTCGGCTACGACGGGCCGCAGCAGCCCTACCCGCCGGGCGCCCACGTGGAGGGCGACTTCCAGCGCTCCGCCTGCTCCCTGCAAGCCCTAGGGAACGCGGCCCCGCACGCCAAGAGTAAAGAGCTCAACGGGAGCTGCATGCGCCCGAGTCTGCCCCCGGAGCACCATCCGCCAGCGCCCGTCTCGCCGCCCCCCAACCCTGCCAACAGCACCAGTAGCAACAGCAATAACCAGCCTGGGAGCGGCAAAGCTGCCCCCGGCAAAGCTGGCCTCAGTGCGAGCGCCAGTCTCACCAAGCAGATTTTCCCCTGGATGAAAGAATCGAGACAAAACTCCAAACAGAAAAACAGTTCCCCTAGCACAGGTATCACGTTCTGCTTTTGTAACCCTCCATTTTTCTACCCAGAGAGGAAAGGAGGCCACTGGCTGCAGTGCTCTGGTCTGGAGGGAGGAGAGGGGTGTAGGGGCGCTAGGCCATGGTTCGTGCGCAGGCCCTGGCTGTGCACACTTCGGTTATTTTAAATATATCCAGAGCACGAGAGGGAAATGCAAACAGTTATCTGCGCACAGCTGACGTCTGACTGTTGTGGCTACAGCCGCGTGCACCGGCACAGCCACAGCACCAGCTCCATGGCACTAGAGTGGAGCCATGGGGCTGCCCACCGCCTGCCCCACAGCCGGGGGACACGCGGAGGGCCAGCGTGCAGCCGTGCACCTCGTGCACAACCACCGCTGTGTTTTCACGCGTGCACACTCATCTCTATGGCAAATGAGAGAAGAAGTGCTCTGTGGAACTGCAATGTTCTGACTAATATATCCCTATAGACTTTGCAGCACACACTTCACTATATTAGTATTTATCTCTTTTATACATGTCTATGTTGCAAAAATGAGGATACAAAAGTCATCCAATGTTTAAAAATGCATGTAAATATTTTAGTTACACAAATACAAAGCGTGCAAGATATGTGTGTGTTCATACCTCAGTGAACAAAATACCTCCCAACACTGACCCGTGTTACTATTAATTGGGTTTGCAGTGGCTGCCCCCCTGCCAAATATTATTTTCTGAAAATTATCTGTTGAAAATAATCGACTCCTAAATAAATGGCCCTGGAATCCTTTTCTACATGACATGATCAAATTTTCATAAACCAGGGGCAGCTTTGGAGAATAGAACTCTTAATAAATGACATGATTATGGAGTGCAGGCTAATGCAAAGGGGGTGAGAGGAAGGGGGGTCGAACTCTTGTGCCTGTTCCAGGATTTATTAAGAAACGATGCATTCAATTTCTGCATGTAAGTAATTATCTTTTATTTCATTTCACGGCCAGCAGAAACCTGCAGCGGCGAGAAAAGCCCTCCGGGCTCCTCGGCCTCCAAGAGAGCCCGCACGGCCTACACGAGCGCTCAGCTGGTGGAGCTGGAGAAGGAATTCCACTTCAACCGCTACCTGTGCCGGCCGCGGCGCGTCGAGATGGCCAACCTGCTGAACCTCAGCGAGAGGCAGATCAAGATCTGGTTCCAGAACCGAAGGATGAAGTATAAGAAAGACCAGAAGTCGAAAGGCATGGGGTCTTCTTCCGGAGGGCCTTCCCCTCCCGGCAGCCCCCCGCAGCCCATGCAGTCCTCGGCCGGCTTTATGAACGCCTTGCACACCATGAGCAGTAACTATGATGCCCCCTCTCCGCCTTCCTTCAATAAGCCCCACCAAAATGCCTATGCCATGTCCACTAGCTACCAAAACCCCATCAAAGGCTGCCCGTCCCAACAGAAGTACGGCAACACGGCCCCCGAGTACGACCCGCACGTCTTACAAGGGAACGGGGTGGCCTACGGGACTCCCAGCATGCAGGGCAGCCCCGTCTATGTTGGAGGTAACTATGTGGATTCTATGGCCGCCTCCGGCCCGTCCCTTTACGGCCTCAATCACCTGCCCCATCACCAGGCTGCCAACATGGACTACAACGGGCCACCGCAGATGCCCCCGAGCCAGCACCACGGACCATGTGAGAGCCACCCCACGTACACAGACCTCTCCACGCATCATGTTTCTTCTCAGGGCAGAATCCAAGAGGCGCCCAAGCTCACCCACCTGTGACGGAGAGCGGGGACAGCGCCGGGTGACCTGGACAGGACCCCGCCACTGTGCGAGAGGGGAAGGGCGCAGCCTTGGCTTCAGAAACATTTGTGTTGATCTCTCTCTTTTTTTGATGGGGTGATTTCTGCCATGTTATTGTTATAATTGTCATGATTTCTTGGTGGTATTAGGCACAGTTTCCAAGGATTTTGGCATCTGCTTCCAAAAGCAGCTCTCTCTGAAGAGCTGTCCCTTCTGTGTTTCAACACAAATGCTTCTGAAGTGGCCTTGGGGTAGTTTTATGGGAGTCTAGCAGCTTTTAGCAGCAGCATCCTGCATTTCTAAGCCAAGCACAGGTCATTTCTGATAATTCTTGGACACTGGGCAGGAGAATAGTCAACCAGCGAAGTCTTCAGTGTAGGTGTCTGCATCTGCATAAACACACACGTGTATACACATGCGATGAAAAGAGATCCATAGGAAAACGCAGGAAAACTCCCACATTCCTTCTTGAGAAGACCTTGCGCTTCCCCTCCTGCCTTGGGAGGAAAGGCAGCCTCCCTCGCCCAGCACCTTCCTGCCAGTCCCACCACAACTGGAACCCCCTCAGCTGCGGATGCCACGAACCCCGTTCTTGCCCTCCCGCCCCTGCCACCCTCTCAAAAGAAGGAAAAAGAAATACAAGAGCGGCTTAAGAATTGCAAAAGGTTCAGAAAATGCTTCTGAAGCACCTATAGCCCCCAACAGAACAACAGCAGTCCAAAGAGAGGAAAAAGAGTCGACATTGTCCCCCCTTTGCCTCTGATGACACAAAGTCTCCATCTGATGATGCCGGTTTTTGCTTTTTTTTTTTTTTTTTGGTGGGGGGGTGAGTTGGGGGTATTTTTCTTAGGGTTCATTAACAGAAAAGCAATCTTAAGACTTAGAAGTCCTACACTTCTTTCCTCCTCTTCTCTTGAACTTACGTGAAAACAGGGTAAATTTGAACAAACGGAATGTCCTCCAATCGAAGCAGAAGTGAATGGATCCTTAGTATTTGCTAATGCTTTCTTGTCTGGACATCTTTGTTGCACTTAGAGTTTACATATAATGGGTATAAAAACAACTTTGAAGGGCGATCGTCCAACTCAGTCGAGACATCCTTCAATAGGTGTGTGTTCTGGTGAACATTCATATATATTTATTGGTTATAGCCAGTTTAAAATATTTTCCTTTTTTGTATTATTTATCCCCAATATTATGTATTTATATGAGGAAAAAGATAAAAATTGTACTTTTTTAGTATTTACTTGTTATAAAGGACATTGTGTTTCCTTGTCATTGTACAACAAGCTTATTTTAGTTCTTGTAATTTAGAAAGACCAGTAGTTTTATGTTACCTTCGTACTTATGAATAATGTAATTAGTTCTACTGGAGGCATGAGAGCAGAACCAGACTGTAATTGTAGAGTCCTGAATTAGAAGAGCTAGAGCGAGCCCCTCCCTCCCGCCCCTCCTCTTGGGGGATCTTTCTTTGTTCTTATGGTAGTTATTTTCTTTCCTTGCTTAAGGGTTGTCTGTCAGCAATTCTTGAATAAACTTTCTGTTATCAATTTTACCTTGTCCTATAAGTCGGATTAAACGAAAACTAAAAAAAATATATATATTTATTATTAGAAAGAAATAAAATGGTATAAAAAGGAAGGGGAAGGACCCGCGCACCCGCGTTTTGCGGCGGCCTCCGCCCTCCCGCGGCTCCGCGGGCGCCCCCCGCCCTCCCCGCCCCCCACCCGCGCTCCCTCCGCGGCCCCGCGCGGCCCGGCCCGCGCCTGCGGCCACAAAGGGCCGTCACGTGGCGCCAGGGCCGGGCTCCTATTGGGCCGCAAATGAAAACAAAGGAAAATGATTAATCACACACACGGAAAAAGGCCCCGCGTTTCCGTGCGCGGGTTTTCAAAGCGCCGAGACGTGAAATCCCTGCGCGCTCCCACGCCCCCGCGCACGCGCACATGCCCCTGTCCCACACTGGAAAAATGCAGAAAATATTGGGGTTTGAGGAGAGAAGGGAGCAGGGCAGGCACGGGGGGACGCAGCAGCCAGAGCAGAAACCCGCGGAAAATCGGCTTTTTATGCTCCAAAACCTTAAGAAAACTTCTGCTGGGGCAGTGCGGGCC
>JAUBNY010000201.1:810799-821841 GCA_032275445.1 Crypturellus soui
GAAAGAAAGAAAGAAAGTCGTAGCTGGAGAGCTCTGAGGCCCCAGATACATCACTTGGAAACGCTTGGAAACTCATTTTGAGTTGCAAAATGTTGCTCTGGGGCCAGTGTTTGAGGGGAGCTCAGCACCTACCCCAATCCCAGGGACCCAGATGCTTCGGCAGGAGCCAAACCAGCACTTCTTGGTGGGAGAGGGGGACCTGGGTCTCTGACTCCTTTTTAAGAAATTGGTTGGTTGGCTGAGGACTTGGAAATAGCTCCATGTGAATTTTCCAAAGCGTTGCAGTGAGTCTGGGGTCAGAAGAAGCTCCTGCCGGGAAGCTGCAGGCTCCCAGAGAGGGATGGGTTTGTCCCCAAAGCCTGCACAGTTCCTGGGGTGCTCGGTGGTGCGCCCTAAGGCAAGACAGACAAAAGTCTGTCATGTCTTTTACTGTCCCACAGCTTCCAAACAGATTTTCAGGGCAGGATTCATGTTTGATGGCACCGACCTGGGATTTGTTCATTATAATATTAATATAACATGTCCTTACGAATTCACCTGTTCAGATGTTCTGCTCGGAGTGCCAGGTGCCGAGTCCTTCCCACCCCAGTTCCCCTGATGTTGTAGATCAGTTTCTTAGATGGAGGCATCATAAATCGAAACCTAAGAAAAGGAGCACACACATAATAAATCCCTATCAAGCAGGCAAGAAGTCCCCTTTGAGGATTTACAGCCCTGGGGAATATTTGCACTCGCTTAACACCTCGGCAGGGCGTCCCTGGGGACACGGGGCATTTGGGGTCTATATCGCGAATCTGCAGCCCTGTGCGCAGCGCTGCTCAGGGCTGTGCGCGAGGACGGCTTTCCGAAATACCTCTCAGAATCACACACCAGGAAAGTGAACTCCCTTTTAGTGGCCATAAAGCTAATCCGATGAGATTTAACAGATTTGTAAAAGGCTGTAAAATACTCGAGATTATCTCGGCCCTTGTTGATAAAACAATTTGGTGAGGCGCCAAAATACGAGCGTCTCGATCGCAGAAAAAAAGCGGGGGAGTAAGTGGGGTCTTAGCACGGTTCTGCGGGTCCCTCCCGGCAGTCAGTCCAGTGGAAACGCTACCTCGGACTGTCTTCATTGAATTTCTTCCTTCACTCATCAACGCCGCCCGGATCATTTCCTCTGTATTTCCCTCTCCATTTCATCGGCGGGAGCTCGGAGTCTCCAGTGCTTTTTGTCCACGTCTTCATAACCTTTTCGCTTTGAGGCAGCAACATACGGAGCTACACGTGGAAAGACAGCAAGAAAGAGGTGTTACCAAAAAAAGAAAACAATATAAACCGTGTCCTTCAAAGAGAAGCTGGCAAGACATAAAAACGGCAAAATAAACCGTTTCTAATCTAAAAACAAAGTACCCTCGAACTTCTGCTAAGAGTTCAGAAAGTCTCTGTTCTTGCCAAATTAAAGGATCAAAACCACCAACAAAAAGCTTTTCCCAAGAATTTATTTAATTTAGGTGAGAACACTTTCCCTCACGAAAAAGCGGCGTTTAGCCATATTTTTTAAAAAAATAATTATTATGTCTCGCAAAAAGGAGTTTTTTTTTTTTTTTTTTTTTTTGTTACTACTACATAATATTTCTGTGTGGGTTACCCAGAACACGACACACTTGAAAATATTGGTACTGATGGCATGAAAAGTAGCAATACTTCAAATGCAGTTCCCAGTTTGAACCTTTTTTTTTGCTCCAATTATCATGTTAAATATCCACGGATCTACTGTGTTTTCTTTTTTTTTCATATCAAACAAGGCGGAAACATCGAGCCTAACACTTTTAATATAGAAAAGAATACTAGGGGGAAAAAAAAAGCTTTCTTAATGACACTTTAATTGCGTTTCCTATAGAAGGATTCGAGGAAGCTCATATTTAAATGCCGATTGATGGAGTGAAGAAAATTTAGCTCTTTCTAACAGCCGGAGATTTTTTAAGGCTCTCATATTTCAAAGGCGATGCTGAGTTCTTGATAAACCACTCCATGGAGTGCAAACAAAATGATTTTTTGTCCGTTACTCCTAAATACAGAGCTCGTCAGAGGGGCTGGGCGCTGCGCTCGGCTTTTCTACAGTTTTCTTGTCACCCCGTGACAGGAGCTGGGAGCCTCCGTGTCCCCGGGGCCATCGGGCTCCAGCCCCGCAAGCGGCTGCTGCGGCTCCATGACGAAAACACCAGCGCGGGCAGGGTCCCCTCTCCTCTCCCCCCCTTTTTTTTTCTTTTCCTTTTTTTTCTTTTTCTTTTACATTTTTTCCCCTGCCAACTTTTTTTTTCCAGCCGCTCTTTTATTCAATGTGTTATTTTTTGCGAGTTGAATGATACTTTTATTTTTTTTGTATGTTTGCGTGCATTAAAAATCGTCCTAAATTATTTCTCAATAAAAGATCAAAAGAGGTGGAACCATTTTTCTCTTATAACTGTTATTGGAAGGGATCTCCTAAAGAAAAAGAGGTTTATTAGGATCATTCTCTGTTTTCCTTTTTGTCCATTTGCTCTATGAAGGCTCTCTCCTCTTTATTATTAATGGATTTGGCAAAGCTTTTCTGCCGTTTGTAGGAATATGCTAGCAAATGAAAGCATCTCATTGATGGATGAGGAGCTGGGCTTTAAATCAGTCCCTACTGATACAAATTATTTTAATACGCCCCTTTTCTGATTTATTTCAACTTTATGAAGTAGTGAGCTATGTTGTAAGACTTGATTATGGAGTCCGTTTGCCTGCAAAGTTAAAACGTCCTGGAGGGGAGTGCTTTGAATGGCTTATTACAAATTCAGAGCATTCGCAACTGACTTGCCAAGGCTGTGTGTATCAAGCAAAAGTAAATCTTCTTTTCCTTGACCCATACCTTGCCTCTCCTACATGCTCGATAGGAAATAGATAGTGTCACAGAAATCATTTGGCAGTCTTGGTGCATTTAATACCGTCTTTGCTGCTTCATCAGAAAACACAAATAATAAAACGTAAACACAAACTTTGTATTTTATCTCAGTATAATAAGGGGGAGAAGGCAGAGAAGGATTAAATAGGATTTCGTACTGTGCACCCTGTCTCCCAGCATAAAAAAAAGGATCTAAAATAACCCAAACCTAATTCAGTAAGGACAGTGCAACAAGCTGTGTGTTGGCAGACACACTTTGGTGACTGGGGAAGGAAGGGGAAGAGCTAAATGAGCAGCAGCTCTGCAGAGAGGATGTGGCGGTTGTTCTGCATCAGAAAAGGAGCGTGAATCAGCCATCCAGGCTGTGCCATCCAGGAAAGCTGCACTTTGCTTCGTACACATCAAGGCCCAAGACACCAGCGGTATCGCAGATAGCTGGGCTGCCTCAAGCGGTTTCTGGCCACTGCTCTTTCTCCCGCTGCCCTTTTAGCTGATCCTGAGGATGCTGTAGCCAAGTTCAGTGCTCCCCAGCTCCTGTGAACACGCTGGTGCGGTGAAGGAGGGTGCAGCAAGTTGTGTGTGCAGACAGGAGTGCCTGAGCAGGCCCTGAGGACAGCTTGGACCAGGTCTGTTCGCGCAGCTGCTGAAGGTAGCGTGAGGTCGGCTGCCTGATGCTGCGCAGAGCAACAGAGCCCAAGAGCAGAACTAGCAGTTTGCTGGCAGTGCTGAACCCGTAAGGATGATACCCTCGACAGCCTTTCAGTTAGATGCAGAAGAGGGTACTTGTTAAGGCCTTGAATTTTTGCCGTGTCTTTGAGTTGCTGTGTTAGGCTTTGGCTGGTCATACATGAAATACAGCAAGAGCACTGTTTTAACTAGCCTGTGCTTTTCTGTCATCATCAGCACTGGACATAAATCAACTACACGGTCTTGGCTATGAAAGGTATGACTGGAACCTCATCTGGTTGCTTAACTGTCTCTGCGCCAGGGCCTCAGTGCCCCTGCTGTGCTGGACCATATTCCAGATGAAGCACATTACATTAACTGCCTTTGGTGGTCATCATCTCTCAGCGAGGAAAAACATTCATAGAAGGAAAAGATGAGGATACATGTCACTGAGTTAATGCATCTGATGCATGCAAAGTGTCTGTTCAGCATCTCAGTGCCTTTTGGGTCCTGCCTCTGCAAGAGAGGTCAATATCAACGGCATTTCAACAGCTTAATAGTCTAAATTCTGTTCCTTCAGAAGACCTTTGTGCACATTCAAAACTCAAATTGTGAAATTGAGCTCATACTAGCTACTTGAGAATACGAACTTGATGCAGTGACCAGATGTCAATGGCATCACGCTGCAAATGATGGCATTTTTGCCAGCAAATTCAGAGCTGTGTATCCCCAAGTAGTTCCCTTGTTCTTATTCACTGAATGGAGAGCCCGTGGAAGTGCCACTCAGACAGCCTGGGAGAGAAGTCCCGAGTGTATTGGTAATGTGGGGAATGGCAGGGGAAGTTTCACCCTGTCAAAGCTCCTCATCTTTAGCAATGGAAGTTGGAGGCCGGTGTCAGTAATGCTTCAGCCTCTGCTAGAACCTATCAGCTCCAATGGGGCTTGTTTGTTTGCTTGTTTACAGCAAAATTTCACTCCTGTTTGTCCTTTGAGCTGGGGGACTCATTTCACATACCATCAGAAAAAGCTCATTCCCTGTAACTGTCAGTTCAGGTGAAAGTCAAGCAGTAGCACAACCTTCTTCTGCCTTTCTGTTCCTGATATGTCCAAGATTGCTAAATTCCATTTTTTTTGGCTAAACCTTCTTCCAATGACTGTAAAACTACATAACAAGAGACAGCAAAGAAAAAGAAAAGCATTCCAAGGACATTTGCTCATAAACTTATTTAAAACATCAAAAATCTTCCTTTTTTTGTTCTGTTCAGTTTCTATTGGAAAAACCAGACTGAGATGGTTGCAAAACTTCTCCTAATATTACTTCAGATGGAGTTTAATAAAACATAGCAGCACACATGCAAAGGCTCCCAGCAAGATAAAAATTCTCCTTGATCTGCTGATAGGAAGGAATCCATGAGAATGGCAGATCAAAGACAGAACAAAGGCCAAACCTTTGAATAACAAAAGCAGTGCATGTCTCCTCTTCTCCATCAGCCCTCAAAGTTATGTCTCCTTCCTATGTTCTGTGGTGTAGAAGATTTCCTATAGTAAATAATTTCCAGAAATTTAATGTTTCAAGCAGCACAATGACCCAAGGAACTTGGGGAAAAGAGAAGGGTGTTTTTTCATAATGCTCCTTGGAGTCTCCCCATCTTTCAATGTCTTATCAGTTTTGAAATACAGGGCATGAAGTCTCTAGCACCACTGAGACCAAAAGGTTATCAGCATGTAAATACCTGAGCTGGGAAGACATGTTTGAGAAAGAACAGATAACATTTTAAACATACTTATAGTCTGCATCCTTGCCAGCTTTTACCCCCAACTTCACCTGAACTTTCACAAGCAAAGGTGTGCTTCTAATAACTCGACAGATAAAAAAAGGGTTTATCTCAGATCAAGAGCCAAAGAACCAGGCACCTTGACCACCTCAGTTATTTACTTTTTGTTAGAAAGCAACAGGTAGATCTGAGAATGTTAAAGCACTTGGCAAGTAGCAATCTACCTGTGTAAGAGGTTTTAGGGCTTTAGCGTATCTGTGACATCGGAGGAAACTGAGGCAAAACGCAGGCAAGTGGCTTTCCGTGTCTCACATGGCACAGAACCAGAAACCAAATCCAGGATTTCTGACTCTCAGAAAAAAAAAAAAAACTCTAGAAAATGCCAATTCTTAGCTCAAAGTCTCTCTATCTATATATATATTTTTTTCCCACAGGTGGAAAGGAAAGCACCCAGAGTACAATACTTCCTATCAAAATATGCAAATGAAAGCTACCAGACTAGAGCATAGTATTACTTGTAGAAGGGGCATAAGATATGTCTGTATGTTATACGGAGAGAAACCAGCTTATACAGTATTTTCTTCCTGGGTGTGGGAAAGGCCTGGATATTGAAAACTGGAGGAGATGTGCTCAGCTTATAAAGAAAAAACAAACAAGAAAGCAGCTGAGCTGTGGTTCGGGTTTAAATGCTGAGTAGGGCTTGACGATCTTGGCTGCTTTGCCAATCAAACTGGTCTCAGAGCTGGCAGAAAGACCCTCCGGGAATTGGTATGTCAGGACCTCTTGGATTAAGAACTATCATACCTATGAAATTAGTGGTAACTACAGTTGTCTCCAGCACTCCAAGATAGCTAGGATAACTTTCTTTATTAAATGTGAGTTTCTGTAAGAAAATAATCTCTGCCTGAGCTGACTATCCCTTCTAATCTTGATCACTGGAATCATTGGTGAGCACAGAGAGCAACATCCAGGGCACTGCCCCTCTAGAGAAGTCATGTCTGGCCAGATGAATGACCACCTGCATTTCAGGGTTTTGACTAGATCTCTGCTGACTGGAAAGGAAACCTGGAGCACTAGCTGCAAGTTTGGCTACAAGTTAGACTGTGATTCTGCCTTGGGAACTGAGATATTTTGATTTTTGGTGTAAATTGGCATTACCTGATTAACTACAGACTTACGCAAGAACACAACTCAGCACACCGTCTCCCGCAGATAAGCCAGAAACCACAACTGTATCAGATCTGTTTTAAGTTATAGTGGAGTGAGAAGATATTGAACAGTCTCAGACACAGGGGAACTGAGACTGACTTAAAGTCACCTTTTCCACATCTCCCTCCATCTGCACTGAAGGGCAGAAACTGAGACTCAGACCCTAGGGAAGACCAATCAAGCCCTGGTACTACCTCCTGGGTGTCAGATGAACGTGTTATGATTTGCACAAGCTTATTAGGAAAGTCAAACAGGGAAAAACTGAGAGATCACATGTTGATCTCGTTTAGATCAATGCAAAAGTGGTCTCCACAGTAAAGTCCCTCTTTTGCTCAGTCAGTTTCATGGCATGTCTCATAAATCTCTGTTCAAAAAAGATCACACATTAGTGTTTTATCTCTGGTATGTGCTACCCCATGTTTTCCCCACTCACAGCATATTAGCCTCACACAGGTGGGGAGAAAGCAAAATAAACATTATCAAACAAGGGCATCAAATATTTAGTGTAGAGGTTTCTGAGTGCTTCAGGATGAGTGGGATTGTTTAGATATCAGATGTTCTCCTGCCAGGTCAAATGAACCACTGCTGAGTAATGGCTGAGTTCTCCCAGCCACCTTTGCCCATCGCTGCATTATCACCACTGCCCTTTAACTTTCTGTCCAGGGCAAGAATCACTTTCTTAATCCAGCATTTCAGCCTAAAGCTGTTTCAGCTGAGGCAGGGGATTGTTTACAGAAGGTGCAGGCTCCCTCCCCTCCACCTGGTTTCTGTCTGGGCCACGCTGTTAGGGATGAGGGCAGCGCGTCGTTTATCTTGGCCTCATTTCACAGGCAGGTCCTGCTGTCACTGGGCTCTTGGTGTCTGGAGGGGCAGCGCCTGATAAGCAGTTCTGCTCAGCGAAGGGCGGGCGGCCGCCCCGCAGGGAGCGGATCCTCTGTGCTTGATACCCCCGGCGTGCAGAGTGCTGCAGGACACGGGATACAGCTGCCAGGGGCTAACAGGAGTTTATGCAAAAGGGTCAAGTGGTTCTTGTGTTTAAGGGACTGACCAATAGATACTAAACAGCATGGAATTGAGCTTTTATTTTTTTTTCTCTTTTTTTTCCTACCCATCCTATGATAGGAAGAAGGCTAATGAGAATGATGACTTCAGGTCAGTTTAAACTCTGGTGTAGCCTCAATGGATGGGAGTCCTTTACTTTTTCAGGCACTTAGGGTTCAAATACAGATGGGTAAACATACAGGCTAACTTTTTAATATGGATGTTTGAAGTTTTTCTTGTTAAAAGCTGTCAAGGTAAGGGTTATAAACCTGCATACTGCAGGGTATAAACTAACCTCTAACTAATAGGTGTCAGGGAGGAAACTTCCCAGTGATGTGATAATCAAATTTGCAGTTTTCCCACACCTTCCACGAAAGTAGCTGGTACTGCCTCCTGCAGACCAAGGAAGACAAATTTTAAATTGGAATGAACACTGTTCTGATCTGCTTCTGTTTTTAGGACACTAAATCCTGTACCTCATTTCAAACAGGATATTTGCTCTTGTCTTTGCTTCGTTGTCAAAAAGGGAGGAAAGGTATGATTTTTTTTATTTTTATTTTTTATTTTATTTTCCCAAAACAGTCAGTCACATCGTAGGACCTGCCCTCTGCTGCCTTCTCCTCTCCAATAGCATTTATACCTGTGCAAAGTCACTGTCAAGAATCAGCAATCCTTGCTCACCACTGTGAAGTCATAGAAAGGACAGGATAACACAGACTGGGCTCAACAAGTTTAAAATAGACTGCTCCCTATCACACATGCGTACGTCTCCCTTCGTATTGATTTCCCTTTTCTCAACAAGTGCTCTTGGCTGTTGAGAAGCTGGATGCTACTTTGAAATCTGTGAGCAACTAATTTATTGTGTCAGCTTGCTGCATTTCATAGAAAGAAAAATGGCAAATCAGGAAAGCAAGCCCAGATTATTCACTTAGATTGAGAAAAAAAGAAGCTGTGTCAGTAGGATGACAAACATGGTCACCTTTCTGTCCTGGAAATGCAGGCTCATCTTGTTCATAAAGATGAATGCTCTGGTTTTGACCAGCTGTTAGGTCACTTTGCAAAGCATGGAATATTTGGACACAGTCTATGGGGCTTCAGTTATATGAAGGGCCAGAGCAGGATTTACTAGGGTTAAGAGAGTTGAGAGGAAGAAGGGCTGGATTAGAGAAGTGCTACTGTTGTGAGGAACAACTGTTGGGAGTAGTCAGACTTGGCTTTAGGCACAGTTGGGGATAGCAGACAATACTGCAGGAAAAAAAAAAAAGGTCGCTGTTGTTGTCAGATGGAGGAGTTGTGAGGTGACTAGTGTTTCAGGAGCAAGTTATGTGGCAGATTTCACCAGAGAGACTGACCTCTCCTAACTTCAGATGCTAACAACGTGGGTGCTTTCATGCAGCTCAGCCATCCAGGCTTCTTTCATAGCTGGCGTTTGGTGTACAGAGATCAGTTAGGCTCTAGCTTGGCAGGAGATGAGCTGGGCCTTTTAAGCGCCTGGTTCTCTTTAGTTATGACAAAGGAAGTACAAACCATCAGCTCAGAGACATCTACAACATCAAGATGCCTCTCACCTGTGGTATTATTATATTCCTTCCTTTATGTATATTTGTATATATATTTTTTTTCCTGGAAGATGTTTTGGGTGAAAAAGACTTTTTTTTTAGGGTTGGGACTGCTTCCTTGCAACCCTAAAGCTTTTGTAAGGAGAAGCAGCACCTCCCAGAGATGACCAGTCTCCGAGTTTGGGTGAACTCCTTGGAAAATCGACCCCTTTCCAAACAGACACGACCACATGCTGACAACATGGAGAGTTTGTTTTCTGAACACCCGATTTTGCAGACAAGATGCAGATAAACAGCAACAGCACCTCTTAATGAACACAGCAGCATCTCTAGATAAACTGTCACCACAGATTGGAGCTGGGCATGACATATCTTCAGAGAAGGAAATGCCTCAAAGCTTGTAAAAACACATTCCCCTCTTGGCCTCCTGTTCCCAAGATCAAAAAACAGGGAAGTCCTTCTCTGCGTTGCCTTTTCTACAAAGAGAATTGAAGAGGATGCTTCTATCTAATCTACGCATGTGCTGTTAGGATGCATATTGATCTAAATTATTGCAGTTTCCAGAGGGTAGGCTGGCTCTAATACTGACCAAACAGTTCACAGTTTCTGTTTTATCATTCTCTGTGATTCTTTGACTGCAAATTTCATACATAAGGCTGTTACACTTGCAAGTTTACTGTTACAAGCAATAAGCAGATCTGCAAACAGAAATGTTAAGTCTGAAGTGAGTAGACAATTTTACGTAAATCCACAGAGGCTTGAGAAACACACATTTTAGGAACACTTCTTTTCCAAGCCAGAGAATTTTAAAGGGAGTTTCACGTAAATGAGTCAGTCCACCAGTATGAACACTATCCATGTCTGCAAATGTTTGCTAAGCATCAGTCCCCCTATAACATCTGCTGAAGAGAAAGAAATTTGTGATCCTCAGCAGTTAAGGCTTTGGGGTTTTTTAAAAGCCACATCAAGGTCCTGTTAAGCTCTGTGGTGACTGTAAAGCTTACTGCCAATGACTGCATTTCTTTGGACAGCATCACACGGAAATGTGAAATGGAGCAAAGATTAAAGCACGGGTGGATTTTGAAAAATGTAGAGACTGGTTTAATGCAACCAGGTGGATACTGTCCAGGGCTTGGAGCTTTTCTAGGCCCCTTTGTTAAATACCTCAGTCCTTCCACTGCTTTGAAAAGAAGCTTTGTCCTGTTATTCTCTGTGGTTTAGAAGAGGTCAGTGTGGCTAGGCCAATTTACACGAGCTCAGAATCTAGGTAATTTAAGTGCTGCCTTCTTGGCAATGTTGTGACACACACCTAAGATTCACACAAGTTTTATAGCCTCTAAATATCTGTCTAAAAGCTTCAGGTACCTTTGTTAGTCCTTTGTCTCATTTTTTATATGATTTCCTATTCATTTTGTTTCTGCCTCGTCTCTGCTGCCTTTATTTTGATCTGCAGCCAGAGTTCCTGGCTCTTCTATTCAGAGCTAAGTTTAGATGCCCAGAAAAACACACTTGAAAGAGGATGAACAATTCTCAAGGCATTAACAAGGTTACCACACACCTGAAAATAAATCTAGGGCCTATTCTAGCAGAATCTGCCACAGGTTGCTCATTGCTTATTCTTGCCTCCATCCAAAGGGCCTTTGGAGTAAACCAGACCACAGTTTCCCCACCAGTTTAGGGGGATTTGGTAGATGTGGACAGGGTTACGCTGCCGATGGTGCTTGCCAACAGAATGCTGTTCCCTGACCATGTAACACACGTGTGATCTGATCCATCATCCCTACTCCCAGGCCGTCCTAGAGACCCTGGCTAAGCCAGACAGCTGGCATGTCTCGAATGCTGCATCATTTCAGGCACTAGTGCCACCTGCCCACTGTCACAACA